>QVNW01000048.1:0-132716 GCA_014825475.1 Pseudomyrmex flavicornis
CGTTGCGATTACCCACGTTGCGACTGCCCACAATGCGATTTTTGTTAATGTTGTAAACGTGTAGGCAGGGGGGGCTGCGCCCTCCTGCATTCCCCCTAAAAATCTAACCTAACCCTAACCTAAACTCTTCTTTCTGCACTCCCCCTCGCAAAATTTTCACTCATTTCTATTGATAATGTAGTAACACAGATTAGGGTGCAGAAGGGGCGCAGCAACGTGGGCAATCGCAACGTGGTCAATCATACCGTGGTCAATCGTACGTGGTCAATCGTACCGTGGTCAATCATACCGTGGTCAATTGTACGTGGTCAAACGGAATACGCCCGAAGAGACAGTAGAGAGTTTTTCAGGGAGACAGTCGCTACTGATTGGACAGAGAAAAAAGCTGCTTAGTGATGTCACGAGTAGTTTGTTACTTTCTCTTTGAGATGTTCGTTCTCTAGCGCGAACATAAAATTCTACATAGATGTTTGCGATTGAATTAAGGCCTTGTTTATGCGGGCAATAACCGTTACCTTATGCCGGAACCGGTAAAGTTCAACTATAGGATTTCAATACTTCTGTTCGTCAATTTCGCCTAATTGTCACGTGTATTTATTCTTATTTTGTCAAGTCACTTCACACTAGCACACGCATTAAGTTAAATAACGAAGTCGCGATATTAGTTCAACAAACTGTTCATTGAACGTGACTAAGAATATCCCAGCAATCTGATGAAAGAACAGAGACAAAGAAAAAAAAAAGTTAGCCTTGTACAGTTTTGACGTAAGATAAGTTGAACCGAGTTGAACTGCCAGACTTTACGCTAATGAAGCAAAACAGCGAAAGGTATCTATATTTATCTATAAGATTGTGCGTGCAGAAATACTTGAATTCTGCAATTTTGTGTGTAGTAATAAGAATTTTTATGTGTACAAAAAAAAAAAAAGTTGAATGTAGATCAAAAACTTTAAAATGTTACATTAGTTTGTATATATATATATATTGTATATATATATGTATGTATACTTTAGTATTTATTAAACATGTAGTTATAAAACATATTTCAAAAGTATTTGAATATATTACAACTTAAAAATAAACTTTATTATTGTATATTAATACTTTTAATAGATTATTTGGTTAATAGTTTGAATATAATTATTTAATGTAAAATGATGCTTTATAGTATGTATACAGTACAGTATAAACTGTTTACATATTGATTTAGTTTCAGTTGTTTTTAATTGATTTAAATTCCATATGTTTCTATTTTATAATTTAAGTTTCATATGTTTAATATACAAATTGTATACAAGTTCGTATAAAAGGAACAAAAATAAATAAACTATCTCAGTTTTATCTTATATAAAATTTATCTTGTATTTATTTATGTGTATATTAGGATAGTGTTCCGTGTTATACATTTTATATTGTGAGAGATTTGATATTCTATAAAAAAATAAATTTCAATGGATCTATTAAGGAAACTGTTTCTTAGAAGGTAAGTGATATAATTTTTATCATTAAATATTAGAAATATTAGTTATATAAAATATTATGATTATATTGTAAATATGTAATTAAGTATAATGAATGTTTTCAGGTCTACTGGATCTCACTTGGATGATTTGGAGACTGAACAAGAAAGAAAAGAACGATGGAGGAGTGTTCGTGTAATTTATTTCACTATGTTTCTAATGTCTCTTGGCTTCAGTATTATACTTACTGGTGTTTGGCCATATTTAGACAAGGTATATGAAATAATATACAAAAAATAAAGTTTATGGATAATATGTACACTAGCGATCAAAAAAGTTTGTGGAAAAAGGCACAAGCAAGCCACCTTTCTTGCTCTGAGATTTTTTTCACTTATTCTGTGAATGTTTGATTGTTGATGTACTTACTAGTTGTATCTGTCTTAGTTGGACCCTACAGCAGGAAAAGAGTTTATGGGTTATGTAGTGGCAGCTAATCCATTAGGACAAATGTTGTTTTCTCCTTTGGTGGGTTGGTGGGGCAATAAGAGAGGATCCGTAAGATTACCGCTTTTAGTCACCTTAGCAGTATTCACTCTTGCATCAGCAGCTTATAGTATCCTTGAAATTATACCTGGTGATAAAAAATCTTATATGATTGTGGCTAGATTCTTTGTCGGAGTTAGTTCTGGTTAGTAAAACTTCTGCAAGTTTTCAATATTAGATATGTGAATATATTTACATTAAAATTTGTACATATATATATATATATATATATATATATATAGATAATATATGAGAAAAAATATATCAAATATTTCATATATATCTATTATTAATTAGTAATAAATTGTAATGTCATCTTGTACACAATCACGCACACAAACTATTTTTATTATGTTTATTTATAGATTTTTAGTTTTTTAAATATACATTTTTATGTATATTTTCTATATATATATATATATATTAATCACAAATTGTATTTCTTTTAGCTAATATTGCGGTAGCAAGATCTTATATATCTGCAGCTACAAGACTTTCAGAACGTACACATGCAGTTTCCATAGTATCTCTTGCACAGGTAATTCTTGATATAATTGGAACTTTGTACATGAAAAAATATATCAATAAAAAAAGAACCTAAAATTTTATGTTTTGTTATAATTATGTTTGAGTTTTTATATTAATTTAGTACATGATCTTATACTTATTATTTTTTTACTTTTATGCAAAAGATATTTTATGCATATATTAAGTAACACTATTTTAAATACTATATATTTTATAGGTACTGGGTTTCGTGGTAGGTCCTGGACTTCAGGCTGCTGTAACACCTTTTGGAGACCGCGGTGTGATGTTTATGGGACTTCCTATAAACATGTATACAGCGGCTGGTTGGATTAATGTTGTAATGGGAATATTCAATTTTTTTTTGTTTTTTCCATGTAGTTTTAAAGAACACAAAATTGCTATAAAAGAAGCTATGCGTAATGAAGGCAAAGCTACGGGTAAATAATATAAATTTATAATTTATTATTAAAATTAATCTCAAGTTTATAATTTTGTGCATTATACTAGGGTAACCTAACCTAACACATAAAGAATAGGGAAATTTATGCGAGGTTATTTAATTTTATATATTCTTTATTTTGGATATTATTTGTGTGTTCTGTTTATTTTGATATTAATCTTATGTTGGATTGTATATTTTTTTTTATAAAATTGCAGAAAAAGAAACCTGGAAGGCTATAAAGCCTGATTATCTTGCATCGTGCACCTTAATTTGGGCATTCTTTGTTTTGGTTTTCAATTTTGTGCTTCTTGAAACGTGAGTATATTTATGTTTCTTATTTTGTATTTAAAAAGAAGTTACATACTGATATATACATTTATTTAGAGACCACTAAGAAGTTGATTTATACAAAATACGCTTAAAATATATTAATTGAAATTGAAAGTATAATTTAAAACAATTGCAAGAGTTAGGTAGTAAAAAAATTTTAAATTCTAAATAACAGAGTTTGATTTTATCTTTTAATATAGACTCGGTACTTCTCTCACTATGGATCAATTTGCTTGGACTAAAAAGGAAGCATTGTATTACATGGGATTATTGATGAGCATTGGAGCTTTAATAGCTTGTATTACTTTTACCATGATTGAACCACTTTGTAAGAGGTATAATCATATATATTATATTTAGACCCTATGTTATTGATTGTAATATGTAATATTTTAATTTTCTTATAGATTTGAGGAACGTAAAGTAATGCTATGGGGCGGATTCTTTTTTATGTTAATTGGACGAGTGCTATGTATTCCAATGGGCTCCGATCCTCCTAAACTAGCGGATTTTGGACGTGAGTTTTTTTTATTTTATACGTATATGATATATTTTACATTTTTACGCTTAAATATATGCAAGTACGTGTACTTGTATATGTGTTGCGCGCGCGCAACATTAAGAACCATTTACATCATATTTTCATCATGTTTGTTTTAATATGTTGTGTAGCGTACAACAATATCACGGTAGATGTCAATGGAACAGAAATTGTGGGCTGTCCAATTAGTCAAGAATGGTGTAGATACACTCCACAAGTCTTGATTACTCCGTTTATGATCGGTTATGGTTTTACAGCTGTAGGTTATCCTCTTGGAGTAACATTGATACAAACTATATTTAGTAAAATTCTCGGACCACGTCCGCAAGGTGTATGGATGGGTCTATTGACAGGTGCGGGTTGTGCATCTCGTGTTGTGGGTCCTGTATTTGTAGGCCTCATTTATACTCGGTATGGAACGTACCACACTTTTGGCATCACAGGTGCAACATTAATCATTTCCATGATTTGGTTACAATTTGTAAGTAAACGTTTGATTCCACCAGAGATAAAGAAAAGCAGCGAAGTTTCGGATGTAGAAAGGAAACATATTGAAATCCCATTAGTTCCGTTAGAATCTAATAATACTCAACCATTGTGCGAAGCTCAAAAGTTTAATGGAACATCGGATAAAGTAGTGATATAAGATGTGATAGAAAAATCTATATTGTTGCGAAAGCAAGATATAACTGCCACAACAAATTGTGTATAAGCGTTAACATAATATTGCGATAATAATGCAAATTGATTTATATTTTTTATGAATATACATGTGTTAATCTTTTTACTAAATATTTTTATACAATTATAGTTTTACTAACACAATAACACACATTCGCAGAAAGAGAAAGAGAAAGAAAAGAAATGATCATTTCTTATTAAAATTTATAATATTATAATTATTACAATTTATATAATATCACACAGTAAACAGTGCTAAAATATTTGAACTTTGTTGAGTAAAAAAAAGACTGTGTCACAAAGACTGTTTCTTTAACTACTAAATAAAATATTATCAAAATTATAAATAATTAATTTATATGGTAAAAAAATATTTGGAAAATATTTGTTTAATAAAGTGTAAAATTATATAAATTGTAATATATCAGTTTTTTATGTGTGTGCACGCGTGCAAACTATGATCAATAGTTCACAGACTAATATACAGAAATAAAAGTTATAATAAGAACACAGTATGTATATTGCGTGGAATTAGATATGTGCGCGTGTGTTATTAAAATTTTTATATTTACGAATTGATAAGAGTAAAAAATCAACTTGAAGAAGTTGTATGGTTCTTGGTGCAACTTTATTTCTAATTTAAGATATATTTACATAATGGAATGTTATTCAATTTTTCTAATACGTATGAAATGCAAATTTCTTATTTGTTTGTCACAAGTGTGTACATGCAACATAAATTAATGCAAAACAATGTAAAAAAAGACAATTTGTGGTTTACTTTTTTTTTATAGTTCGAAGAGCAAAGACTGATCTAATTAACTACATTTTACAGATGTTACATTTGTATACATACTGTAAATATAAGATCTGTAAAATATGTACCTGATGCAAGGTATAGGTATTGTTAATACATTAAATTTCTTACGAATTTATTACAACAAAATATAAAGAATTGTATGATTGCTATAAAATTGTTAAACATAAAATAAAACAATTTCATATTTGTAAAATACAAAGCTCAAGACATGTACATAAATATATTATAAATTATAGATGTAGGCATTTTTTGTATATAAAGAAATTTTCTTCAATACACTTAATAAATAATACAAACTATATACAAATATGTTTTGTACTTTTATAAAATTAGATATATAAAAGCACGATTATAATTGTTTCTTCAGTTACTTTTTTTCTTCCGGGTTTAAGTGCCTTTAATCACCTCCAATTTTTGATTATATGACATTATCAACTTTTTATCTCAGCACAAATCTTGGTAAATTTAGAGTTTGCTGTTTTGCTTTGGAAAGAAAATGCTAATTGGCTATAGCGTTGTTTCTTGTCAGTTGACGAATTCGATTGGGCGCACTAGTGCGCCTTCTTTCAGAAGTGTGTAGTAGAATGTATTCATGAGTTTGAATTGTATGTATTCACGAGTTTGAATATGTATTTACACTCAGTGCGCACTAGTGCATCTAATCGAATTCGTCGAACGTTGTTCTTTTATTGCGCTTTTGTAGAATAAAAAAGAGAAAGAGTCCAAGTATAAACTTTTGCATAACGCATAAGATATAAGAGAATCAACCAATCAGAGTTTTTCAGAACAAGAAGTAAAGATGGAAATGAAAAACTCCGATTGTTTGATTTCTTACGTCTTATTCGTTATATATACATTATGCAAAAGTCTGTGCTTCGGTCTTTATAGAGAATTAACTAATTAAAGTAATTCCGTCCTCTAAAATTATGTTTTATGTGATTTTTTCGGATTGCCAAAAATAGGACGATGCCAAATCAGTCAATCGGCCAACGTGATTGGTCAATTCCGCAAAACTTGTTGCCTGGCAATGGTCGCGTTCAGCAGAACTCAGCGCTTAGCAAGCGCTTTGTGTTTATTGCTTGTCATTGGCATATACTTTTATATTTTCAACGAATTTACAAGAAGAAACCAATCACAGACAATAAGCGTAAAGCGCTGAGTTCTGTTGAACGCGGCCAATAATTGCATAGAGCTGAGTTCTGCTGAACGCAGCCATTGGTTATCAGCGGGTGTCTCGGAGTTTATATTCAGCAGCATTATGTCTTTTACATAGTACTGAGATTATGGACACGACTTTAAACAAGACGAGTGCTCATACGGCACTGTGATACGGCATTACAGGAAAAAGTTAAAACTTGTGTCATCCCCTCCTGCTACCGAGAAGACCTGCAGCAGAACAACATCATCAGCAGTCAGCCATTATAAGTGAAGAAAATGTGCAAGAGTTTCGTGTGATACAACCGGCGAAAGTGTTGTTAGCCTTTCGAAGTTTGAATATAAAGTTCTTCTCCAAAATGCATACAATACAAGAATTGGGCACGAATGTACCGGCGTTTCTTGCTAAACTCTGGAGACTGGTTGAAGATCCAAAAAACAAGGATCTCATTTGCTGGTCACCCGTGAGTATTATATATTCACCTGTGTGTCGCGAGTATTCTATATAGCTAGTTGTTTGACGCTGTCATGATGGAATTATCATACGTGTCTCACAATCCGATAATTGAAATGCCGTGCATTAAATATACATGTATTACGTTAACATGTATTTCTGCAACCCACAATTGCGATTATACTGCCAGGCAATAACAAAATGTTGACCTCCGATGTTGCATACTTCTTCACGATCTATATAGCATCTTGCATCATGTGCATAAATTACATGCAGTTATTATCAATACTATCTTGTTCAACATGTTGTTTGAATATTATGATGTTACATTACTTTTTTCTATATACCTATTGAGATATTATGCCAACTTCTAAATTCATATATGTTATTGAAGTTAATCAGTGTTGTATAATGTAATATCATAATTAAAATAATAATTGGAAACATTATGTTGCTAATTTGCTATTATGAGAGAAGAAATTGCTATTGTTTGTATGATTTAATCAATTTGTAATATAACATGTGTACACACACACACACACACACACACATGTATGTGTATATATATATATATATATATATATATATATATATATAATATATATTATACAATGATGTATAATATTTTTTACAGACTGGTAAAAGTTTTTTTATTAGAAATCAAGCAAAATTTGCAAGCGAGTTATTACCATATTATTATAAACATAATAATATGCCTAGTTTTGTGCGGCAGCTAAACATGTGTAAGTATCTAAAATATTGATACATATAACTGTAGACATATATATATGTACATAACAAAACAAAAACATAAAAAACACTTATTAAAAATATTTTTTGCATTTAAGATGGTTTTCACAAGATAGTATCGGTAGAATTAGGTGGTTTAAAATGTGACAAAGATGAAATGGAATTTGCACATCAGTATTTTGTCAGAGGAAATCCAGGTTTATTAGAACACATTAAAAGAAAAGTAAGTACTTTTAATTTTTGAAAGTAAAAATAGTACATACTACTAGTACATACCATTGCTTTGTGTTGTTATAATAACGTTATTTATTTTTTACTAGATTGCATCTAGCAAAACTCAAGATGCTGCACATTCTGGTATTAAACCGGAACTAATGAACAAGATGTTAACTGAAGTAAGGAATATGAAAGGTCGTCAAGAGGATTTGGATAGCAGGATAGGTGCGATAAAAAATGAAAATGAGGCTATGTGGAGAGAATTAGCAATGCTTAGACAAAAACATATAAAACAACAACAAATTGTTAACAAACTCATTCACTTCCTTGTTACTGTGTGCCAACCCTCAAGGTCAAGTGGTCTACATCCTGTTAAAAGACAATATCCGAGATTAATGATAGACGATCCCAAACATAAAGAAAGAAAATTATCAAAGGTAATTTTATTATTGTATTATCTTTTTCAACATTTACTTTTGCATTCATTTTTACAGTAGTAGGTATTTATTTTATAGGCTCAGACATCTCCTACAGGACCTGTAATTCATGAACTTGATGCGTCAGAACCTGATTTAGATTCAGAATATATCGTTGATGAGTAAGTGTAAATAGATTTATATGAATTGGCTTTATTTTAAATTTATATTTTCTCATGTGAGAAAAGTTGAACATATTTTAAGTTTGCATGAGGTATATACACATTATGATATTTGTAAGTTACCAGAAAAATGTCACTATGTTAACAAATATTTTTTTTTAGAATGTTAGAAAATGAAAATCCAGCTATTCACAGTCCACAGGAACATATTGATTCGTCGATAGATGACAGTATGGAAACTGTTCACTTAGCAGACACTTCTGCACAATTAGAAGACGATATTCAAATTAAACATCGGAGTAGTACAATGAAGAAACACAGTTCGAAAGATAAAAAGAAGTAAGTGTAACATTATATCTTTTATCTTTGTTGTGTTTAAAATTATTCTTTTCTCAGATACTTTAATATATAATTCTTGCATTATAAAGCAGTAAAAATAAAAAAATAATTTATTAGTAGACGTTATAAGGCCTGTATGTTTAAAATATACTTATACAGTATTTATAAATATTATTAGGAGGAAAAACAAGGTGCCTATAAAAATTTTAATTCCACCATTGGGAAATGGAGGAAAACCAAGGTTATTGACATTTTTGTATTGCTACATCATTTTTGGTGTTGGTATCTCAAAAAGTTGTACAGCTCTTTTGTTACATAAAAGATAATATGAATATATGCTACTATTTTGAATGCATGAAATGTCAGACGTGCATAATTGTACTGTAGAAATATATACAGTCAAATTTTTCTACTTTTGCCTTCTTTATTCTGTATTCTTGACAAAATTTCCTCTTTAATCTTGTTGTTTTCTATCTTATTGATGGAAAAGAGCAGGAATAAAAAGGAAGTCTGGTTTCGACTTGTCAAAAATAAAAGTTCGATTGTATGATGAAAGTTAACAAAATTATACATTAAATTTTCTATTCTTATTATTTTTTACGGAAATTACGATTGATTGATCTGTTAAAAGTTTTAGTAAACCTTGGTTGTTTCTTTCATATATAATGTAATCGCGTATATTTGTTAATCGTTTTATATTATTGTTATATTATACAAGATATTGTCTTATTTAAAATTATGATTTTGTGAAAACTATAATTATACATATTTTTATATATTATTTATATTAGGAATACATGTAATTATTAATTTTATTTTATATAAATGTAATTTGTTTAATTTAAGAGAGATAAAGTCGCAAATAGACAAATTTGTTTATGAGAATGTATAAATAAAAATAATTTTTTTTAATTTTTTATATATTACTGAGAATATATATATATATATATATATATATACATAATATTTTGTTGCTACCGAATACAACAATTTCAGAGCGATTGCATGAACTCACTTTTTATTACTGTAGAATATACTCTGTAGTTTTCTTAGTGTTTTGTCTTGCATCATCAAAACAGTAATTGAATATGAAAACAAATTAAGCAACACTGTAAAATACGGTTATAGATTAAACATTAGCTTATCTTTGTTTATAGAGAAGAATTGCATATGCTTAACATACCTACTACACCAAGAAAGAAGACTATGACTACTGTACTGAAAAAAGACTCTGTTGGTTCCAAAACAGTAGTACCAGTAGCAACAGTGCGTAGTTCCAAACTCGCAGCAATGGCAGCAAACATGAATACAACTCAAGAGTTCGAAACCGACGACACTTCTGCTGATGTAGAAGACGATAGAACGGAAGCTGGAGATGATGTATCTATAAAATTAGAAGATATCCTAAATGATCCAGATATGGTTACTCGTGGTGATAACATCAAAAATCAAATCAAGAATGGTGAAAGCAGTAACAGCAGCCTTAATAAAATGAACAAAGGATTTAATCAAACCGACAGCAAAAATGTTTTGATGGCCGATAACTATATGCAAAATAATGAAAATAAAGCGTCAAAATGTTCGCAGCAATGGGAACAAAGCAGGCACAAAGCAGGCACAAGCTCATCCAAAGATTTATCTTTAAGCTGTGTTCTCAATTCTTCTGGAATGTCTGAAGCTAATTACAGGTTAGAACCGACGTAAGTTCAGCACAGATCATGGGTAATGTAAGAGGACAATTCAATTTTAATAGTTTCCACTTAATTATGGCGGAAATGCTTAATGAGACAAAAAGAGGTGAAAGTGTATTATTTTTTATATTTTGGAAAGGTTGCAAATATTTTAGTTTTCATAAACTTTAGGTTTTTTTTTTTTTTTTAAGTTTTAATAAGGCAAATATAAAAACAAATATATCATCACACTTTTCCTTTTTTGTCTATTATTATTATATATTCACAGCTTGTCTATTATTATAGAATTCACAGCTTGATTAAAAAACTTTGCAAAACTTTACTTTCTTACATTTCATAGTCACAGTTTTTTTACTTGCGTTTAATTATTATATATTATATGTTTTAATATTTATATACTATTACCTATATATGTGAATGTGTATATACATGCATGTAATGTTGTTACATATACGTTGTTATATGTAGAGCGATGTTTAATACTAACTTGTGTTAAAGAGAAACATTTTTCTATTTTTCATGAAAATTATTATTGACTATTTTATGAGCAATTATTTTATTTTACACTTTGTCTAACACATAATAACTATGCTCTTTTTGTTTCTTTTGACGTACATGAGTGATATATTTATGTATAAAATTCAATTAATTCTTATCTGTAATTTATATATACAGGGAAGAAATGGATAATCATATAGAGTTGATACAACATGACCTGGATAATGTACGTGGTAATTTACGTGAAGTATTGCGTAGTGAAGGCTACTTTGATGTTAACACGATTTATGAGGTAATATGTTTGATATATATGTATATCAAAATATATATTACATAAATTTTTAAACTTGACAAACAAGAAATTGTTGTGAAAATAGTATCCTAAAAAAACAAAACTCTTTGTGTATTAAAAAACTGAAAACAACATTTAATATTGACATTTTTTTCAGTTATTTGGCGGAGACGATTCATTGGCATTTGGACTACCAGTTAATCCAGAATTGAATCCACATAGTGAAGAAGATAATCACGATACATGTAACTTTTTGCAATTTTTATTGATCTTAATTTGTGAAAACTTTATCTTTTTAACCTTTTTTCTTTTATTTTAAAAATATCTTTACACATCTTTTAAACATATCTTTATATATCATTTGTGTCAAAAAATTTGTAAACTTTAATATAAAACATTTTTATTTAACTACAGTTTCAGATGCTAATAGATCTGCTGGTGGAGAACTTATGACATATAATACCTCTGCAGGTTTGTTAGAGGCTTTTGATGACATGATGGATGTAAATACATCCTCTTCGTGGGTACCATTATCACCATCTACAACATCAGATTTATCTGCAAACGATCTACATACACAGTTATCTACATCTAATCTATACACAGACCCTTCAGATGATCCTTTAAGTATAGAAGATAATAAGATTTCTCTTCTTGACTCTCTAGTAAAAACTAACATGAATTCAAAATCATAAATATACGGTAAGTGTTTATTTGATATGTACACATATATAAATATATACATGCACGCGCGCGCGCACACACATACATGTATATATAGTTTTTTAAATTTACTTCTCTACATTTTAAAGATTGCTCGCGCAGATTTAACAAATTAGGTTAGGTTTACTAAACTTTCTGCGATACTCAACACTATCTGAAATCCAGATTATTATCCTCATCAGCTCTAAAACCAAATCAATCAAATTTAAAAAATGGTGCATTCTTTAATATTTAAAAAGATATTCTCTTAGGATAGAATTTTTTGCAGGTTGAAAAAGATCAGTGTTGCATCCAATCCTTTGGTTTCAATATGTTTTATTCTGAATGGATCAGTACAAACAGTATCTTTAGTAAGCAGACAAAAAACTACACATAGGCACACACACATAATGATTAAAAGAAATAAAAAGTAGATCTTGCAATCAACCTGTTGATTTATGAAGATTGTAGTGACTAGTTTTTATGCACTTGTTGCATAAAATCTATGGATTTTTTTGTTTACCGTAAAACAATATATAGTATCTGACATTAATACTTTTGAGATTTGACAAATGTTACACAATTTCTTTTTCGTCTGTACTGAATTACAAGATTTTATATGTTTCAATTACAATATTTATATTGAATGTTTTCTCGGAAAGTTTAGAAAAACATCAGAAATGTATACAAGTTACACAATATTGGAGAAGTGAATATCTTTATACAAATATTAATGCATTCTTTCTGTTTCTCTATATTGGCAAAAATAATATGTAATATAACTTTCTAAGAGAGGGAGTAAGATTTTTTTATATATACCAAACATAATTACGTCGTTCTATATATTGGTCTCTTGATGACATAACAGCAACATTACAGATAGATTTTATAATGTATGTATATATATACACAATATATTGTACAATTTTTATCTGTTTCTTATATATATATATATATATATATATATATATATGTATAGTATAATATATAAATCTGTTTCTTCCTTTTAGGTTTTTGTTAGGTACTACTCCTGGATTCTTTTAGTTATTTCCCGGGGAAAAATTATACTACAAAGAATAAGATAAATTGTTCTTGCGATATTCAATATCAGATTCCGAATGAGAACAGTATCTCACACATAATAGTCTCATTTTATTGTGTGACAACGCAATAGAAATTCTCAGCTTCCGGGACAAACTACAATCTATTATTAAAAAGAAACATATATAACTGTCTTAAAAGTTATATTGGTAAAATCTTTCTGTTCGTATTTGATATAAAAGTTTGAATAAAAAAAACCTTTCTTACTTTTGTTTATGTATATAATATATAGAAAATAATAAAATTATCTTTTCATGTATGAAATAAGATAAGACAAGTTAGACTTTGATAAACTTTCACGTCAGAAAGTCGTTTCTTCACTTACAATAGTTTTATTCTTTTACTATTGTTAATTATCCCACTGTATAGTACAAGATAAAACGCAAAAATATGATATATATCGTGCAAGTTAAGATTTCAATGTTATACAATATATAAACATCTCTCAAATAATTTAGATAATATGAATAAAATACATAAAAAATTTACAACAAAATAGCTAATAGTAAAATTTCATATTTTTGTTTACATAATCAAGTTTATATAATAAAGTCAAGTTGTTTGAAGTCAAAATAATTTTTTTCATTGTGTAAAAGTTTTTTTACAATCATACATAGAGATTACAAAAACCAAATAAAAAGAGAGAAAATGTGCTTAAGCTATATATATAAAAATAAGAAATATAATTTTGTTTATTATTAAATATACATACTCAGATTCAGTAAAAGATTTGATGATTTATTAAAATATCAAGATCTTATTCTTGAACTTTTACTAATAAGTATGTTAGTGTGAGTTATGTTTGTGCATATATAAGAATGTATTAATGTATCCGATGCCTCAAATTGTTTGAACTTTTATTTCCTTGCGTATTATTCATTGCATCTGCAACGAGTTTGACATAATTCGAGTGTACAGCAGCAAAATATACACTCTATATTATGTTAGTTTTATTTAAAATCTACAGATAAGCGTAGCTAAGTTTTTTATATTCATTACAATGGCAGTTTATTTAGATGTTTTGAGATTGGTTCGAAAATTGTCACGTAATTCTGTGAATAAGGTGAAGTGTCAGCCATATATATGTATAGTTTTCTGTTTATAAAGGCTTAAATTTAGGGGAGGGATTGAAAAGATCAAACAAACATATAGAGAGTAAATTTATTTTGGAAAAGTCATTAGTGTGTAATGAATATTTATTAAGTATAGTATATTATTAGTTATCACATATTGGATATTATTTGTGTATTTTTGTACTATATGATCTATCAGAATCTACTAACTGCAGTAACGTCAACTTTATGTTTGAAATATTAATGGTTGGGTATACTTTCACTCAGATACAAATGTATATGTCATAGTTTGATACTATACTATCATCTAAAAAATATCACATTCTTATACATTTAAAGTTTAGACAAACAAATATAAATAAAAAGATCGAAAAGAATGATTTATCTGAAGTCGCGCTTAATAATAAATTACTTTATTATTGCGCCTAATAAAGCAAATTCTACTTTGATACAAGTGCAACCAGAAGTCAATAGGGAACAACTCGAGCTGACTTGGTAAATTTGATTTCTCAAATTAACTAATCGTTTATCAATTTCTAAAACTGGCATTTTTTGTTTAACTCTCTACCAGCGAACTCAGGAATATTTTTCATCTTTTGAAGTGTTCGCAAAAAGTAGAATTGTGTGTTGTAGGTCATTAATAAGTCTTCGCTGTCGGAGGATCAATTAACTAACTAATATCAAAGAATATGCGCACATCTGAACTACTTAAATAATTAATATTGCTGTAATATGTAAGAAACTTAAAGATTTATATTCTACATTCGATATATATATAAAAGCTTTATATAAATTTGTATCTATGAAAAACAGTTCTGTTTTTTTTTTTACCGTTAAATATAGTTACAACTAGGTTGAAGAAATACTTTTACTACCACCGACATTTATGTTAAATTTATTGGTTCACAAATAAAAGTTGCACAACTGTTTACACATATGTTACATTTTCGATCCTAATTGTACTATGTTCGGGAGTTATATGTGTTGAAAACAGTTAAAACAATTTTCTTATGGTTTTATTGTTAAATTTCTTTTTGCACTAAAAATGTAATATTTATCATTTCTAAAAGGTATATCTTTTACTGTGTTCTATATTATGATCTGTAGATACATGTTTACACAAGTTATGATATATATTAGAAAAAGATTATATATGCACATTTCATTTCTCACTGAAATAATATATTTAATATACAAATTAATGTAACATATACTAAATTAGTTTTAATCCGATGTCAATATGTAGTACATAAAAATGCATAGTTTTACTTTCATACATATAATATTATACTTACATTACAATTTTATATTTTATTCTTATACTAAAATAATGTTCAAGATTTTTATGCTCAAGAAATATTGACATTTTATGGGAACTAGTTTGATGTACAATTTTTTCCATATTCTTTAGTAAATATACAAAGTTTATTAATTACTTCTTTTAAAAAATCAGAAATAACAGTGTTTAATTACTCCTGATATTAATGTAAATAAGTGCATTATAAGTTTTTTAAGTACAAACTATTTATCATTGCTGCACTTCGGTTTCTTGTGATTCTTGAAGTTGTTTTCTAGCTTCACGATTAGAATGTAACAATTCGATCAACTCTGCATGTATATTGTCATTTTTCTTCTCTAAATGATCCAAAGCACTTTGCAAATGGTCCAGCTCATCCTCTAATGCTTTAATATCTACATAATATATTATATATGAAACTAATTTGTTCATTCTGTATTGGCTTATATACATGTCATTATATTACAGTATTCTAAAACAATTTTTATTTAAAAAGAGCTATATACTAATACATGTCACAAAACTTTGTTTTTTATTTGTTAGATGTGTATTTGTACATTTTATTTACAGCATTGATTAATGAAGTTTCTAATTTGCATTTTTATACTATAAAAATGATTTATGCAAAAATTAACTTATTTACCAAGTTCGGAATAAATATCTTCTTCAAAAGATTCACTAATGTTACTGAAACTTTCTTCGTCATTCAACTCCATTTCCTCGTTGTCGTTATTTTCTTCTTCCGGTATTATTTCCTCCATGTTTTCTTCTATATTTTCCTTCTCAGGAAGTGGATATTCGTTTCTAACCATATCTTGTTTCGCCACTACTTACATCTGAGTCAGAATCAGCTGACTTATATACCTTATACAATTAAAAGATATATGTGCAGGTAAATGTCATGTCACATGAGTAACAATTTCGCGATTCAGTAGAAATCGATTGTTTCGATTACGATTCTCGAAACACACCCGTCGATATACTGGCTGCGCTCAGCAGAACAAGCTGGTTTGGTTGGTTGGTTTGGTGCAATAGTCAGCGCATGGACATAGGAATATAGGGACGGAGTATAAACTTAGTTGATTGGCGAGGGGAGTGAAGCCGAAATGCGGGGAAGAGTCCGCCATGTTACTATGTCTGAATTTGATTGGTTATAGTTATGCGCATGATCAATACTGAGATGAGAGTTATATTTAAATTGCACATTAAATATTAAGTATCGCAAAAATGTTAAATAAGCATAATTTTTTTTATTTGTTGTATATTTTATTACAAAAATATGTTTTTATTTTACAAACGGTAACTATTCTTATATAATTATAATTAAATTGTATGTTGCTTCCTGGGATATAATTATAGTTTTTATATATTATAGTTTATAAATAACCATTTTTTTTATTAGCCTTAAGTCGAGTTATTGAACATGTTCTATCAAAAAATTTCTCCTCAAAGTGGACGGAGCAAATGTGAGCTGTAGTTGATATAAATGATGCATTTATTTCCAAAATATCTAACCACAATGCTTGAATTTTAGAATTTTAGGGAAAACTAAAAAAATGTTTTAGCAATTTATACTCTTACAATAAAATATATATTACCTTCGATATGTTAAAAATTTCATTACCTGTAAAATGTTATTTTTTTATTATAATTTCTATTACTACTTTTTTTCCAATTTTGGCAATCAGATCTGTTTTTACACAACTGCACATAGCACTGCGCCATTTTTTATACTCACAAAACATTTTGTTAATGTAAAAACTTAATTTTTCTTCTATAATTCCGCGTCTATAACCTTCTCGCTTTGCCATTGCGTTTGCGTCATATGACAGGCAATCAAAACTAGGCACAGTTTATATCGTCGCTTTCCCTTCAACCCCGCGACAATATGCTCCGTCCCTATATTCCTATGTCCATGGCCACGTCTCGCTACGCTTGTTAGGCGGAGATGCGCATTCCAGTCTATATAGAGTTCAGTGAATAAGACGTCTGGATAAAATTGCATAAAATCTTGCGCTTAATGTAAAACGAGCTTATAATATGCATCGCGTTACGCAAGAATAATGCGACAATTTATAAAAAGCTAATTATCGATGAAAGCAATACAAATAAGTTGACAAACATAATGTATGCGCTTGTGTAATTATTTTGGTCAATGTAATTAAGAGTGTTTTTACAGTCTTTGTGATATACAATTAATTGAAATCGTATCTGTAGATTTTTCTTATACAATCTTTGTGATATACACTGAATTGAAATCATATCTGTAGATTTGTCTTATGATCTTCGTTATATCGAAGCTGAGTATCTTTTCCGAATTAATGCAATCAACTTTCAAACTAGGTCAACTGAGAAATGTCGCATGTACGTTTCTGTCATTGAGCAATCAAGATGCTTTGAACTGAAATAAATTTTGTACCAATACGGATTGTCTGAGGATACCGATATGAATGAATTCCGAGCGAGCTAATCGATCGTTTTCCGTCACAAGATATTCTTCTTTGTAAAACTATTCAAATATCTTATGTAATTGTACTTATGTAACATATGTTTCATGTAAAATAAATTATATTAAACAAAGTTAAATTGTCAAAGTTAATTTGTCAAATAGATTAAAAAATCATTAAACAAAATGTTATGGAATTCTATCTTCAACACAATGCACTTTCTCTTTTGTATAAATTCTTAAAGTTTTGCATAAATTTCTTTATACATAAAAGTCTTATTTATAATTTTTTCACAAATCAACTATCAAGATGAGAAAATTAAAATTTTTTTGTTTTTAATAAATGATATTCATAATTGCACATTATATGTATATATTGGAAGAAAATCACATGATCGCGATGACAAACGAGCTTTGAACATTAAATATCTGTGAGACAGGATATGCGTCATAATAACGAATAAGTTCGCACAGTGCTGAGCACTTAGTTGGTTTTATTAATAAATTCACTTCCCAAGCGACGTACCATGAATCATTCGATAGGCAACAGGGGAAGCTCTATTAGACTGATTGGTTTGTGTATCTCTCTATGGTTGAATCTATGACCGATACATCTTGATACCAATCGTATATATACGCGAAATGCAACTATCTCTTTTAATAAACCTGAATATCTAAAAAGAACTCACATGACCTAAGAGATAATTAGGTAAGCCATTAAAATATTAAACATGTAATTGTTTTCGATTCTCTAATACTTGATGCGCAAACATATTAAAACTTATTTATATATATAAAAAAATGATATCTAAAAATCATACGAAATTAACTTTTATAAGAGATGGCGCTAAATAAAGTGACAATAAAGTTATATTTTATTGATTTGATTTTACTATAAGATTGAACGAAAAAACAGAATGTCTGATTTTACTTGAAACGTCTGAAAGTAACTATCACGCAAGATGTCTTCCTCTGCGCTTTATAATATTACGTCGGGCGCAATATAATGCCGCGGAAGATGCGCGTTGCTTCGCATATTACATTCACGGCGTAACCGTTATCGTAAAAATAAAGCTGTCCCACATCTCACGTAAAAAAGAAAGTCGTACACCGTCGTCTTTTTGCCAGAGTTTTATCCGTGCGCGAGACACTTCCTTTTGGCAGCGCAAAATAAATTCGTATTTTTCCTCACCCTTGTTGAGTTCGCGCTTGAGCGCGTTATTATTACGGCACGAAAGAAAATCTGAAATTTGCTCGTCGATATGAAGGAGTTTGCGTTTGCTTGGGCGTGATTTACATTAGGTGTTTGCATAACCGCGCAAAGTGCATAAACGTATATATCGAGTTAAAGCGGCGTCGCCTATATCCTAGAGAACGACGAGATCTTAGTCGGTTCGCATTGGAAGTGCAACTTCTTGCGCAAGAGGCGCTCCGCAGTGATTCATCATTGTTACGGAGAATATTGGGATATATATCGGCGTCGAGGTCCCTCGGGCTGAAAGCAAATGGAGCAGAGACAAGGGTCTATACCCTCCATCTACTTAAATGTCCCTACAGTCTAGCAATAGAGGGTGGTGACCTGTCCCCTCTCTATTTCCTGCAGTTTTCTGATTAAACTATGTCTATTACCATGCGGAGGAATCGCACTTTGCGTTCCGCACAATCGCTTTTATGATTTTATTTGCCTTCGTGCTGCAAGTCTTTACCGAAGCAATTTGAGATGATGGTTTACATCATTAGTGTTATCACAATAGTATCGAGAAAAGTGGTTTATGTAATTTTTTACATAACATTACACACACACACACACACTCTTTCTCTCTCTCTTTCCCTCTCTCTCTCTCTCTCTCTCTCTTTCTGTGACTACACAGCGACTGGAATTGTTGCGCTTTTTTTATAATATATATTTTTTATATTGTAATATATATTTTTTTTTGTTTGGAAAAAAAGAATAGTTTTTTACATAAAGTTGTATTTTCTATTACAGCGTTTCTCTGATAATCCTTATGTTCTGTTTAGTTACTACTGGCAGTATTAAAAAATCTATAGAATATAATGTAATCGTGAACCTATAGATTTTCAGTACTGTCAATAATAACCGAACAGAGCCTTAGGTATATGGCTATTCAAAAACAATTTATATATGTATACACATCTTTTAGAGGCCACATAAGATAATTTTATTAATAGTTATTGTCATAATTGTTGCACGACCCGAAAGTTACGGTTACGTTATTATGTTGCATAACAGTGTAATCAATTATTGCGTGATATTCGTGCTTCCCGGGCAATGTTTCACGTGTTCGCTGAGCAACATCTCGCAGAGTATCATTGGATCTATTGTGAGTATTTAAGAGAATCTGCTCTCTCTAATGTTATAGCAAGTCCATGAAAATTTCAACGTTCAAGCTTTCCGCTCGATTACGTGCAGGTGCACGAGTCAACTGGCAATCTGTCATATAGATACGACCGTCTCTTTTCTCTTCTGAAGTTACCTACTGAATTTCACCTAGAAGGCGTGCGTAAACCTGAGCAAGGCGAGCGCGCGCGCGCCATATGCGAAACGCCATTTGGCAAAAGGTCAACAACAATGTCACCAATCGAGAAGAGCGCGTCTCGTCTTTCGTCGTATCTCGAGGCGAGAAAGAAATGGGGCGTCGTAGAAAGGGTGTGCTATTCTTAAAAAAACGAGCACCTGCCTACCTCGAGGTGAAGCTCCTACATCGATATCTCTGTGCGCATAAAAGAGATTTATCCGTTTCTTCGTATCGGCGGTTAGCCACAAGCGTAACACAACGATGTAAAGTAAGCGTCTCTCTCGCGCGGCTCGCACTCGTTCCACGATCGCGCGGGAAAGAAACTGATCCACTCTCTAGCCCGAGGCGCTCGAAGAATCTGACAAAAGTGTTGAGCACATAAATATATCTGTACGTTAGATATTGTATAAGATACAATCGGTTCTCAGAAGGCAATTTGACATTCGGCACAGCTTGTCCAGAAAAAAAATATCTTCTTCGATCAAAAGATCTATTCTTTTCTTTTTTTATTTTTTTATTTAGAGCATCTTACATATGTCTCCGCAAGCGGTGTTATAATTTGGTCGGAGTTTTCTAAAAACAGTTTTCTAAAGAAATGTTTTTCTACGAAAGAACGAAGATAACGCTGATATACTATTACGAAACAATTACAGATAAACAAAGTAACAGAGGTTGCATTTAATATTAGAGACATTATCTTATCTCGGAAAAGAGTTGCGTTAAATTACCCAGTGATAATAAGTAAATTTTAAATTACGAAAAGTTTACAAACTCTAAAGTAAGAACATTATTGTTAAAATGTACTAAGTATATGTAATCGGCAAGTTAACAGATTACAAATATCGTAAACCACAAAAATATTACTTATTCATCCAATCGTTATTTTACTCGATCACACTTGCGCTCTTTCGCTTTGGCGTTCCCGAAAATCATCCGATTTTACATGTAGAAAGTTGCATCTCCACGAGCGGATTTAATAAGAGACGTTTATCTAATTCGAAGTAGGAATAAAAACAGCGCTCGCGCGTGGCGTTGAAAAATTTTTTCTTTCTGTCTTTCTCGTGACCGAAAGCGCGAAAAAAGGTCGAGAGGATAGATACGTCAGCTGAGAGGAGAAAACCCGCCTGCGGGATTGGAGTATCCTTCGCTCTAAGCACTCAAAAGGGGATTATTCGGCTTCGCGAGTCTCTATCGATGGTTCGCTACATAGTGTAACGCGACGATCAAAGTTCGCCATGCGTCGTCATCCCGATCTATATAATACCTCTTTCGTGCGAACGTCAAACCATGAGGATATGTACACGAGGGAATATAGGGTTGTCTATACACGCCGCACAAAATTAACCAGCTGAGAGCTGAATCTTGTTATTATTAGTTATCGCATTAATACCGCGCGACGGTAATAACGATCCGTCACACGAAGCGTCATGTATACATCACGTTCTACATCGCAGCACCGGTTATGCAAGATTTGACATGCATAATCGCATTTTTGTAATTCTTCTCGAATCGATTTGTTTAGCAAGGATATTCATACTAATACGAAATATTCTTTTAAATCTTATGAGAGAATTATTTGATTAAATTTGACGCAAAAAGTTTAAATAACCATAAGTTTTAGTAAAAAAGTTTTCGCAAAACTTTTCACTTTTATATTTCTCGTTTCTGGTCGCGGGAGAAAATTACATGATCAACTTTTCTCCAAAGAGAGCTCACTTCAAAAAATCATTTTGTCTTCAAACATTTTTTTCTTCAGCCGAGTAAAACGATTTTTACAGACTATCGATCCGCGAAAGGAAGTCAATATTATTCTAAACGATCGTAACTTAAATCAGTATGCGGATTTATTTTCAAGTTGTGAACAAACACAGGTATATTTACAAAAAAAAGAAAATATAAGAAAAACATAACGAATAATTTATAAAACCAATTTTATCATGTTATCCCACGCAAATTATCGTACTTCAAATTTATTACTAAAGTCGATGGAATTCTACTTTTGCGTTTAGAATTCAAAAAGTTTTACTCCAAGATTTTCGTGTTTGACGTTATACATAAGAAAAAAACTTCTTGGCTTCAAGACTTTTCCCATTAGTTACTCGCGCTAATAAATTGTAGCTGTTGTAAAATATTATTATTATAGTGAGATTAAGATTATTAAAATGCTGGCAACACTTAACAAGAAGAATCAGTTTTAAAAATTAAGATAAAGCACCGCAGACTGGCAAGTGTCTCGTTGCGCGCCAAGGCACGACAAAATATCGATGACGACATGAGACGACCTCAACGTTGCTTAACATATTTTTCAAAAAGTTACATCTGCCTTTGCGTCTTCTGCTCTCGCATTTTCTTTTATTGACCGGAAGTGTCAACGCAGTGTGTTTAATGTCAAGGACAGCTGTTCTGCACCATTTTGGAGAGGCACGATCTCTATTTTTTTTTCTTAAACATGTCTGTAAAAGCTGATGAAGCACGTTAGAGTCGTAATCACAGGAAGTCATAATCTTTTCTACAGCACTTGTAAAAGCGAATGCTGTCAAAAAAACAAAACATTTAATACATTAAGTATGTGTGTACACACACATATCGAATTATATACATATATATACTTCGTGTATATATATATATACACATGTATGTATACATATTTCGTATACTTACTTATATATAAATCTCATAAAGGCTTTTAAAATATTATTTTATTTTATAGAATGATATTGTTTTTGTGTATATATAAATACTTTTCTCACTTTTACATATATATAAAACAAATATTAACGCAACGATTTCGCAGATGATAAGTACATAATGAATTAAATCGCATTCCAGTTATAAATAATTAAATTTTCGTTGATTATGGAAATATGATTTATTAAGCGTAAGATATCAATAGCTATGTTGTGCGGATTTATTTGCCAGAACAATCATTTCTCAATGTGTGTGGATATAATACCTATCAATTTACTCGCGTGTAACTCTCTTTTCTCTTCTCATTGACATTTCAACAGAGTTTGTAACATTTGGGAAATTAGTGAACGCTAATAATTAACGTTCCCCTTTGTACGAATGCTTCATAAAGCGTCTTTTGTACAAGTCTAACTCTATAGAGATCATACGCGATCCATTGTTCTTTGCAACGTTGCATCCTTTGATCTAATCCTTGCGGATGGATAATATTCGCCAACATCGCTAATAAATCGACAGTATTAAGTGTTATATTGATTGTTGATAATTGACAACAGAAAATCGTTTAGTTAGATACATTGAAATAAGAAATTAAAATTTAATGATATTTTTTGAAATGATGTTTTCAAATATTATACTGAGATAGATATTTTATTTTACATATTCAGAATAAAAAGAAAATGCCAAGGTATTTAAAAAATAACTTTTGAATTAATCTCAATTAAAATTTGTGTAATTTACTTTTTTGTTTGTTTGGTAACTTCTATATATTCACGCCTGATAAATAGATGATTTTGATTTTAATTTTTTTAAATTGCATATGGATATTCGCGCGTATGCGTATGGTTTATGCACATTAAATTACTGTTCAAATAATAGATATTATTTGCTGTTTGTCTACAATAAATGTTACTAGGCGTATCTTTATGTATAAAACGACATCTTCGTAAAAACTGATATATTCCTGATATTGATTCTCTCTCTTTGAGAAAAAGTTATGCTGGCAATATTCCGTGTAATGATTACATATCATTTACGTGTTCTACTCTATTGGAATTCGTCTAAATAGTCGATAAGTGGCATTTTTGCAATTGTATGATGTCAAAGCGAAACGAATTCACCGATCTATCTATTTTTATTCGTTAGTTTAAAATTGCTTCGGCGAAATTGAAAGCTTCGATGCTTTTTGCGTCGGACGACATGAGATTTATCCGATTTCCAAACGATGGTCGTTCGTCGCACTGTCTATTACGACAACATCGAAATAGTTGCTTTTACGCGTTACTTTTAGTCGACAGACGATCTCGCGTGTAGTAAAAGTATCATAACTTTCTAAAAGGTTTTATTTGAAAAACAATTACGATCTCTTACACAAAGAAACATTGACTAAATAACTGAGAAATATTTAACGTATGCACAATTGAATATGTATAATTTTCTCGAATAAAAATTATATTTGATATAATAATATCGATATCCTGATAAATTCAGATATATATCGACAATATATCAAAAAACAAGCTCTATATGTTTATTAGTAACAACTGGCTTTTATTTTTTTATAATAACATTGAAAAAGTACGTACTGAAATCATAACGTTTTTACTCCTGATTATCAGTAACTTGATATTCTTATCGATTATGCATTTGTTATGGATTGTTGCATAATTCTATAATACTGCCGCGTTTAAATAACAGCGTGTGCGACGACAAAGCACGCGGAGCAAACAGTGCCGATTCATCACGAATAAAACATCACAGATGGGATCATGCGCTCTGGGTTCGCGCATTATAAATCTTACTCTGCGAACTCAGTTCCGCCAAAATCGCGACATTGTAGAAATTAAGGGGTAATAACAATTATCGTTCATGCGGTCGGCTGGGCTGACAAACGATGACCCACAAAATAATATTTCGCGACGCTGCCGGATGGTCCCTAGAAATCGTCCTATACACTGTGTCTAAGGGCAAGGAGGAAACAGAAGAGAAGAAAGAGAGAGAAGAGACATTGTCTCGATGGAACCCTGGTACAAGCCAGCGGGTGGGCGCGAAAACATAGGGCGTATAGGGCTGCCGCTCTCTTTTGTGCTTAGTTAAATGAAAAGTCATCTCGAATGTATTACTTTCGAATTTCGCTACCAGCCAGTGTAAACATTTAGGGTTCAATATATATGCGCGGGATATGCGACGCGATGCGCCACGCAAATACATGCGATGCCTCTTCCCATTGTTGCATCTCGATAATTTATTATCTCCGCATACGCCCTCGCCCTATTACTCGGGCTTCACGGTGCTCGTATTTGCCGGTCTTCGTCTCGAACCTTTTCGTTCGGCTGTTTTGTCCCTCCGTATAACTCCTTCCATAGACTCGTTCTCCCGATATCTGCTTCTGGACGATTCTGCAGCGGGATAATGATTGCGTCGTTCAGAAATCGAGCTTTTCGCACTTTTTGCGCCAACATTCTACGGCAAAGTTGTGCAACCGCATAGCTGATTGTGTCGATTGTTCGGCCTCGATCCTGGAATCCTTTTTGTGAACTTTCGTAGAAACTGTCGGTGAACTTGCGCGCTATTACGCCACATATCTCGGTTTATATCATCGTTATGTCTGTTACTGCTACGAATAGAAATTTAATGAGAAATAAATAATAATATTGAATGTGGCATCATACTCATGTTACGCATAATGTGCTTTTTCGATCTTTTAACGACTCTGTTTTATGAGAATAAAAAAAAAGAGCCTGTTGTCGTTTATAAAAATCCTCTTTACAGGAAACGGTTTTCAAACGTTTTCAGTGATATACACGCGAAGAGCGATCGGTATATGACTTGTTGTTTTATATTCACATCGTGCAATATCATGTAACATGTTTTCAGCTATACTCTTTGCACAAATGTGGTAGCACATCTTGTTTTTAAAGCATTCTCGGGTTTCTTTTGACCGTACGCAGGTTTTGATTTTCAGCATTTCAACTAATATCAATCTGTTGCATTATGTCACGCATTAATTTTCTGTTACTTATGTTTTTTAAATTGTTTAAATTAAATAATTATTCGGAAACATTGTTTCATTATGTCTAATATATAATATTGTTTTTAATTTTTTTTTAACATTCTGTAAATTTAAAATTCGTGTAAAATATATAAGATAAGTTAATTGATTCTGTACAATTATATTGTGTCACATTAAACCACCGTCGACAAACCATAATCCGAAAAGTATTGTGTTCGAAAATGTCAGCCGGCGAGTTTTGATCCATAGAATTCTCATACGTTGTATAAAGATACACGCTTAAATTAAGTCCGAGACGATGTAGAAACAGCACATAACATATAATGAACCGTTCGTCTGTGATGCTCGTACCTGACCATACCTGAATAAACAATAGCTATAAGATTTTCCAAATAAAAAAATCCCCGTCATATAGACGCGTGCACGCGTGTATATGTATACGTGTATCGAAATATGTTAAAATCGTTTCGCGATTCGCAGTAAATATTTAGTTGGAAAAGTAAATCGCGACAAAAGCTCTTCAAACAATTATTCTATGTATCGACGTAATTCCGAAATACACAGTTACTTACGCTACACTCTTGACAGTCATTTTCTAAGTTTTATTCTTTTCCTCTATCATTGTGTGATATCATAGCTTATCATAGTTTTGAAATTACTGTTTGGTTATTTATACGCTTATATTTTTCGAGCTTACTTGAGCGTTTCGATAAGCGTCTCTATTTTCAAAAATACAATGTAAAAAACTCAATTATTTTGCTCGTACTACGATAAAAAAAAATAAATAAATACCGCATCTCAATCATAATTGTTTGATATTATTACCAATATTGTTGTCCGTATTGTTTGTGTTACTCAGCGATGTTTAGAAATAATGAGACAATAAATTTGTCATCGTTTTTGTGCAATATGTCGAAACTTCCTCATATATGAGTAAATAATGGAAAAATAAAACGTTTCTTTTACTTGCTTCTTTTTCTTGCGCATTATAAATATTTTTGTTTAGACTACATGTAGCTGTATGAAAGCTTGTTTATATTATTTAGCTAGCTATATATTTCTAGAAATCAGTTGCTCAAAAAAAAGTTAAACGTAAGATTACGTTTTAAAAAAAATGTGTGTGCGTGTTATCATAACTTAGAAAAAAAAAAATATAATAGTATATTTTGCTACACTCTTTTTCGAGAGAAACTTTATCTCGTCACGCTAACAAAACGTTTATTCTCTTTAGTTTCTGATAGTCGACTGACAAAGTTACGATTCGTAGTTTTCGCTTATTCCTGTACACTCTGTAACCACAGTATTTTTCTTTTCAAAGTCGCAACGACAAAAGTAAACTTTCTTTCAGTTTTTCCTTTCCGAAGATTGTAGGCTTATAACAATAAAAAATGACGCGACGATATAGACTTATATATAGACTTCTTATATAGACTATATATTATATATATAGAGTATAGATTTTGTTTGTAGCTATTATATATATGTATTGTATAGTGCGCGGCACTTCTGTCCCTTGAACTTGGTTTATGCAGGTACAGTTGCAGTGAAAGGATAAACATGAAGAAGGGAAGAAGAAAAGAAAGAAGGAGAGAGAAAGTCTCACCACGTACGCTGTTGTTGCAGCTGTTAGACGGAATTTTGGTGAGAAAACAAAGTTCTCCGGAAAGTAAAGCGCCTTCGGGTCACATTCGTAAGGCGCCTTGGGCGTGATTTTATCTACCTACCTAGTACTATCCATCTATGAACTTACTTATTTCTGGAATTTATCCTATACGTGCTAAATTAGCGTGTTGTTATGTTAACTTTAAAATTAACAAACTACACATTATTATATGTAATTATGACTACACACTATTATATATTTTACTGACATCTTTATAATTTATCTTTCGAGTTCAGAGGTAAAGGAATAAAAAGAGTGAAGAGGAAACAAAGAAGCGTTTCATTTTATACGATCTACACTTGAGTAATTAGTACACGCACATAAATGCTGTGACACAGCTGAGCAAATGGCTTATAATACATCTATATGAAGATCTATATGAAGCATAGCTAGACATCGGAAGTGAATATAATCATTACACATTCTCTCTTCTCTCTCTCTCTCTCTCTCTCTCTCTCTCTCTTTTTTTGCTTGTTATGACTTGGTTTGCGGCTGCCGCGATTTAGGTGTAATCAACGCACACCGTTGACTTCGCCGAGTCGACGAGACAGGTACGAACTGGATGTATAAATGAGGATAGAGAAAACAAGCTCCTAAGGCAGATGCGGCGATTCTTTAGCTGGACACAAAAGTTCTAGAAATGACTCTTGTACATATTTGTTAGTCATTTGTTCGCCGATGTGGTTTTCTCTTATACATTCTTCTTCAAACGAGGAATTTCTCAAATATTATTTCAGAAAGGCTTTTTTCTTTTCCCTAGGGGCACGTTTCATTTCAGCTGTGTCATGAAAAGTGTCAGCTTCCCCTCTCTTGTTCTTTTGAGTCTCTCGAATAAAGACTTTCGAGATCGAGAGAATTCGTTGTTGACTTCTTTCAAGGAAGTTTCTCTCCGCGAGTTAATAAGTTAGAATTACAAACATGTCGAAAATTCGGAACATATGAAAGTTACAGAAGTGCCGAGATTTCTCTTTCTTTTAAATTTTTATTACAGACAATCGTAATACGAATGATTATACATACGTGGCATATCAGCGACGCCGCCGCGTTCTGCTCCTTAAACGAGGACGTGCCATCGACGTGTAAAAAAATTCAGCCGTACAGCAAGCAAAGCCGAAAGAGTCGGCCAGTTACTCTGCTCTTCGGAAGGGTCGTCGCTTAAGTGAAATTTAAGATGTCTTCAAACTGCGCTTTTTATTCGGGCAGATGGCTCCGATCGCTGCAGAAATTTATGACAACCGGCAGTCGCGCCTACTAATTTGGAGCTTGGCGTTCGTTCGCAACGTATATACGTACAGTCTATACGTTGTACATAAGTGCATCACGACGATTGCCACATGACGTTGTCGTAAGCTTATTACCGTATGTTGCCACGTTATTCAGTTTCGCAAATTGCAATCGTTTTATTTCGATCATTGGAAAATTGTGATATTATATATTCTTCGTTTAACGTATTTTCTCGAGCTCTCAAATTCGTTTCTGACCACACTCGATATGTCCAATGGAAGAGATCGATCTGAACGTAATCTACAGACTCGGATATTAGACCATTGTCTTGTTATTTCGCCGATACAGTCCCGCGAGATACATGTATTCTCTCCTGCAGATATCTTCATATGGAATAACTTTCGAGTTTGTAGTAGCGGCTCTACTTCCTGCGCACCCTATTGATCCCTCTTTATCCGGGAGCTTCTAGTCACGGCGTCGCCAAGAGGCACAGTCTCGCAGTCAAGGGGGTGATGTTTAATTCAAGTTCAAGCATAATGCCTTTCTCAAGAACCTTCTCTCTCTCTCTCTCTCTCTCTCTCTCTCTCTCTCTTCTGCACATATATACACACTTACATGCTTTCCATATAAATTATTCCCGGTCCCACATTCAAAGCCACCGCCCACCTCATCGTCGCCGGGGAATGTGCGTCGAAACAAACTCGCGAAAAAAATCCGCGCACCGTTTACACCATGTCTACCATTGTCTTGTAAAAAGGAGAATCGTGTCCCTCTGTAATCCCTATAAGCGATGCAAAATTGAGGAAGTAGTATTTCACACTTTATTTGCCACAAATTTTGAGTTTTTCTGCAAATAACAGACAAGACAGTTTGGACATTTTTTTTTTCATTTTTCGGTGAATCGTTTGAATATAGCATTTCTGCACAAAGTAATGAACACACACATAGAAGTTTTTCATATAAAGAAAAAAAATATTTTCAACAAAAACACAATTTTTATGTTTTTTGTATATGTTTCCGATGCTTTGTAATAAAACAATTAAAATTTATTACTCTACTAGAATATGATCCGCGTAAATGCTTCGTCAACATGTCAAAGTTGTCGCAGCATTTGTCTATCTGAATATTGGCGGTTTTCCCGGTTGTTGTGCGCAATCGTCATTCTCATCCTGGAAACTCGCTTACAAACCACTAACGGCTACACGAGTGCTTGTTTGCTGACTATTGCAACGCCCCAACGGAGTTAGTTTCTTCAACTGTTGTTAACGCTTCAGCTACGAGCCTCGGGTAACTTTATCCGGTAATGCGGTAACGTGCCCGGTTGGTTAACGGAAATTCGAGCATGTCCGCGAAGTTGCGTTCTAAGCTACGAGCTTACGTTTCTTCCGCTTGCTCGTCGTTTCCACTTTTTATTTTTTCTTGCCTCCTCGAAGAGCGCTATTTCGCGCCGGACATAAGGAACGCGATGAGGCTTTCCCTCGAATCTTCCGCGGAGAGATCGCTTCTTTTTACCCGGACGCCGATCAATCTCTCGAAAATACAGACAGTTATCCTGACCCATTCTTTCAAGCGCACGAAATCCTCTCTTGGGCGTCGGCCGAATGGACATTAGTCGCGAGGCATGTCGCGCGCGTATCGCGTTCCGAGATAAGATGTCCGATTTAAGTTCGCGAGAAAGAAAGCGCACGAGGCGGATTAAAGGTCAGGACGGCGGGTGACGGCGTCGGTGGAGGACGAGAGAGAGAACGAGGAAAGAGAAAAAGAGGCAATGGAAGCCGGTCGGGTACAGAATCTTTTGAGACTGTCGACCGATTTAATTGGCTTTCTCGTAGAGGACCAGCCTCGTGGTAAGCAACAACGAGTCTTGATTCTTCTCGGAGACAAGTCCAATAAATCCTGCGGGTTTCACCGCGCTTCAGCACGCTCCGCGCGTCCATCTTCTACTCCCCCTCATTCGCGGTTAAGCGATGGTGACAAACTAAACCGAGAGGGTCCTTCCACCACAGACTCTTCCTACTCCTTCATCTTTTTATCTGATCGTGAGGCAGAGGATACACAAGAAACATAAAACAGCACACGGAGAGGACGAAGAGACGAGGTGTAGTAGATTTTACGTAGCGATACCAGTCGGAAAGGTTAGAGAAAAAAAGAGGAAGAGAAAGAGGAAATGAAAGTCGAAGAAACAGGCGACTTGGGGTGCGACACGACGATTCTCGACTTCGAGGTGTGTAGAAGAATCTCGGGTGAAAGAGGATATGAGACAAGCGTAAAGGACACGACAGAGAAGAGTCCTGGTAGCAACGATGTCCTCACATTAAGAACTCGTTCTCTTATCGGCGATGATTTATGGAAGCATTAAATTTTTAGATCCTCGTCGAAAGGGAATCACCGAAATAAATATGGCCACTGCCGCTACATTCTACCGATTTCGCGGACACGGCTCACGCAAAGAGAGATAGTTTCCGATCACGCCCGCGCGTATCACCCTCAACTCGGCTCCAGATGTCGAGGAGCGATTTTTGGCGTCTACTTGAATTTCCACGACTCGATCGTTTTTCTATCACCATCTCAACACTAGAGAAGCACTTTAAAATTTATCGCGACTTCTTGTTTTTCGTTTATGGAAGTGATTAAATAGCCAAATTGTGTATTCCCTTACGAGGGAATACACAAGCAAAACACTTCTTCTCTATACAGCCATTTAAATCTCGCGTAGGTCATTGTGTCGTAATTTCATATGGCTCTAAAAGATATATTATGTGGATCGTTTTACGAGCATACTCTGTAAGAAATGTATGTTGAAAACATTGAAAAAGATTGTATTTCTCTCGGGATTCTTAAATATTCTTAAACTTTGAAAACTTATTTTACGTATTATTTTTTTCAATAAATTTATTAATTGTTTTACAAACATTCACAAAACAATAGTTACACAAATTTTATCAAGTTATAACTATGTTCGCAATTTTCTTGTGGGCGTCGAATTAACTTTTATATTGAATCTTATCTCTTTTATATAACCAACTTTTTCCACAAAATATATATATATATATATTTAATAAGAGCCCGTATATAGTCGTCGCGGGAAAGCCGCGCACAGAATCAATTTCATTTTTCAATTTCATCCGACCGTAGAAGGAAAAGCCATCTCGAGGTAGGAAACGTACCATTTTTGCGTCTTACGTATATGCGCGCAGGTAGAAGAATCAAGAGCTTTGCTCTCTATGATTATGGCGCTAGGTTTGAGCCGGACAAACAATAACGCCAATCCGACTTGACCTAACCCAAATAACTTCATCTTGCTCAATAATACTAGCCTGATATTTTTACCGTTTTGGCATTACTGCAATCTTCCGTCCAAGATCTACCGACAGCAGGCACGAAAGATGTACGTCGTCGAAAATGAGATTTTTATCTATAACATTGTTGTTTCCTTTCTGATGTGGAAAGACAGAAAGAGAGAGAAAAAGAAGGAGAAAGAGAGAGAGAGAGAGAAAGAGAAAGAAAAAGAGAGAAAGAAAGAGTGGGAGGAAGAGTAGGAAGAGAGACAAGATCGTGTTTTAATAACACAGATCAAGCAGAGTTTCCATGTTCGCATGATTGTTTCTTCAATTATGACAGAGTTAACAATGCTTGCCCGAGTAGTCGCAGCATGTGCCACTTTTTCTAGAATGTAAATTTGATTTTTAATTAATCCGAGCAATTTGCGATGGCGTGTAAGACGATGCGAGGAAAAAAGGAAATCTTGTTGCCGAAAAATCATAAATTCACTACCAGAAACTCTACAAAAAATAGAGCGAATAGAACGATACATTTTTTTCTCATGATTATAAACAAGCGCATTTTGTTTCACCGATAAACGAGTTTTTGCGTTCGACGAATTAGTGGAGAAAGATAAGTATTATTATTGACACTAGAGAATAATAAACCAGCTAATTGCAGCATTGCGATATGCGCATAACACATAAGCAAAAATGAGATATTGTCGTGAAGATACGTTTGACTTTTTGGTGCATGAAGAAAGAAAATCTCGTGAAATAGCGAGTATACTTGTAAAAATTTACGATTCCGAACAAGGCGCAAGCGAGCCTTATCTTTTCTTTCACACCCTAAATGACCGACACAAGTCAGTTTCTCTTCTTTTTCCGTTACTCTTTCTCTCTCTCTCTCTCTCTCTCTGTGTGTGTGTGTGTGTGTGTGTGTGTGTGTCGGAAGACTTCAGATAATTTTTGTCGGCAATTCTTCTCGCGTTCCTCCTCTGCTGTGTCCTCCGTCGTTCTTTTGCGCTGCCGGTTCCTCGCCACACATCTTGCGTCGTCGTTTCGTGTTCCCTTTCTTTTGCCGTTGCTTTATCGTCGTCGTCTCATTTTTCGCTGCTCTTTCGAGAGCGCGGCTGAATACGCCTCGATTATAGAAGGAAAGAATAAGATTTTTCCTCAATTTTGGCGCCAGGAATGCCGAGAACATGCGACCAAGAAAGACTGGTACTTATTAGGCATGACCAAAATACATATTCTTTATGTTTGTTTGACTACGTCATATTCACGAAAAAATTTGCGCGTGTGTTTATGATTGTCTGCTATCTTTCAAAGATTTGATTTATTTTTTATATATTTTCAAAATAAATAAAAGCACGTAATCTTAAGTTTTAAGCTCGGAAAATCTAGGATTCTTAAAGATTTTTATTTTTATTATTTAATGTTAAGAGCGTCGAGTTTACTCGAGTTGATACCTGTTATATATGCTCAACCTTTGTTACTGTCGAAAAACTTGTTTAACTACAGTTATGATTACTTTGCCAGAAGTGGACACGGTTATTTACTCTCTTATATTACTACACAAAACGCTCTCAAGTTCTCCCTTCTTGTCTATTACTAGACAAGATGCATTACGCCTAAGGAATGCACAAAAATAGTTGTTACCCTCTCACTCGTTTTCACAGCTCGTGTGAACAAATCGGTCGCGACGACAAATCGATTGCAACGCGCTATTAATTGCACAAGAGAAGATATTTGCTTCAAAAATTTAAGAACCATCTAAAAAAATATATTTGTAGTTCTTCCAAATATGTATCTTCGGGATTGCGCTTCATTTTGTGTTCCTTGTTCTCTTCTTGTACGCGGGAAACGAAGTCGTAATCCGAGTTAAATAATCTGTCGATGTGAAGTCTGTCGGAACATTTTTCAGAATGTGCAGCAATTAAGAAAGATATTACGACAAATACAATATCGGAAAATTACCAAGAAACGACTAGCAACGACAATGATAAAATGATAACGGTGAGAGAGTTAATTCTATTATTAAGAAACAATGGTTTTCCGCGAATTACGTATGATCTCTGATTTCTCGCTGTGCACTGATTTTCAAGAGACGTACGCACATGCGTCACTTCCCTTATTGCTTTTTAATTAGCTTTTTCTTCAAAACTAACGCTCGTTGGTATAGCTAAAGCAGGATATCGTTTGACGAAGACAGGACGGCATGCTGATTCTCAACGTCAAAGATTATTTTTATGATTTTCTCTCTCTCTCTCTCTCTCTCTCTCTCCGCGCATGATGTACACGTCGTTATTTATTCTGCCGCTAAAAGTAGTCACCACCCGCTCGCTTGCTCGTCGCAAGCAAAGCACGTTCGTTATATCCTGAGCTCCCTTTCTCTCCCTCTCTCTTTCTCTCTAAGTTTAAAGTAATCGGACGCTGGCGTATTTACACTCGGGGAAATTTATTGGTTCGCACTTTTTGGAGGATAGGAGAGCTTCTTTCTTCACAAACGGTCGATTTCCAAAAACGCGCCGCTATCTTACAAATTGGAGAGTCTTTGATGTTTAAATATATATTGGGACTAATACAACTGTGCGTCTACATGTGAATGGCACGCGCGTTGAAAAGCGGAACGTAGATATACACTTTAATCTAACTGTTTGGAAAAATATTATTTACTCTTGTATCATTTCGCAATTTATACGCTGCATCGGCGATTTCTTTATATCAAGTGATGCTGAATTAAATTAAATTAAAGTGAAAAATTTAATTAAAAGATCAAAGTACATTTTTGATATCAATACTAATTGGATTCTAATTCAATGGTCTTTCTCGCTCTTTTCTTAACATATATTGTAAACATTTTTTTCTTTCGTGAAAAACGATCAAAAACAGAGTTAAAATAGTCGTACAATTTTCTGTTTGCTCACGCGTTTGTTTGTAAAATATCTTATTTATGAATTATTTGTGTGTACCGTCCACGAGTGCTATGTTCTCTCAACATTATGTTAAAAAGCGCTGGTAGATAGTAATTATCGCGGGAAACGATTGTTCTTCTCGAAAAATTCCGATTCGGTTGAATAAATCTCAGAAAAAAACGCGGCAAAAGACGCGAGTGACTCGCGAGTAACCAAAGATAGAGAAGAATAGACAAGAAAGTAGCAAGATATAAGAAATTCAATTGCTTCGTATAATATCGCGAGAGAGCAGAGAAGCAATCAAAAAAAGCTCGAGGCAATGGCTAAACGATCTGTGCAACGAGTTTATCCATTTGAGACAAGGCTCTTCTCACTTCGCTCCGTTAACTTTCTCGTGCTCTTATTTCCCGTAATATTCGCTGTCTTTCTCTCCGTGCCTTCATCACCGCGTTTTTGCATTATTACACTTCGCTACCTTCCACTACACCATTTTTTTAATTCTCTCCTCTCTCTCTCTCTCTCTCTCTCTCTCTCTCTGCGTTTTCACCTCGCGCGAGATCTTCTGTCATATGTAAGTAAATTATTCCATAGGCTTCGGCATGAATTTTCATCGTGATACGCGACAAAGTCTATTTACGTTGCAAATGTAGTTTTGAGGTCGATCAGTGCAGTAATAGCATTCGATAGGGTATACTTGGGCGCGACAATAACTTAATATACATTTATGTGACTGCCATTTTAACGTTTTGTCGAGATTGTATGAAAACGAGAATCATCGAGTTTCTCCGCGTTGAAAACCGTACACGTTCAGCGAAATTTTGCCAAAAAAGACTGACTTACAAACTCAGTTAACCAGTTTTCAGTATCTCGATCGGGAATGCTCATATCTCCATTTCATCGGCCGAATTGTCAACGAAGTCTATCTCAATGAATATTTAATGCAAATTTAAGATCGTCGCATTTTCCAATGCTCTCCTGAAAAGTTCGTCAGCGTTTATCAGTCGTTGTCACGTTTTCGTGGCCGCGATATAAATTCGACTGCGTCGTTGCCCCGCGCTGGTCATAGTCACGCAAACAGTGGTGTAGAGAAGACGACGACAATAACGACGTCACCTACGAGAATAAATTTACATTTAGCATGATAAAATTATGCGGCCACAAAAAACACCGACCGTCGTCGCTTATCATCTTCCGTGAGTCTTTGTTGTAATCGGCTAAGTATAAAATCCCAGCGTGTGTTTACTTTCTGAAGAAAAGTTGTTGATTTCAGTTGAAATATTTGCAGTTTGTCTCTGTTTGCTAGAACATGCGTCTCCAAAACGGGTGACTTTTCCCGCGATTTGACAAAACATCGTCGTATGTGCGAGATATAAAATTTCGTAACTGCCAAAGCAATGACATTGCTTCTCAGAGAAAGAAAGACAAGTAGGTTTTGCTTCAGATGACATTTATCCCTCCTCAAACATTCGAGCGTCGCAAAATTAATATCGCGCCGTGGAAATCGCGCCGGCGGGCAATAACTCAGACGATCGTTCATCATCGAACAATAGCACGCGCCGCAGCTATATTTGTGTAAGATGCCGATTATACAAGACACGGAAAAGAGAAAAAAGAGGAAGAAAGGGAAGTTTTCCTCGCTTCGTACGCGGGACTCACAACGGGTATCTATCCGCCGCGCAAGCGATATAAGCACGCTCGTAAATACATACATACGTAGAAACAACTCGTGTGTGTTACGTGCGCGTTCGCGTAAAGAGCGACATAAATTATCCGCGCAATGCGGACAGAGAGAGCGTAATAATAACATTGTCGGATAGCGCGAGTGTGTGAGAATACACCACCGGCTTTCCCCCGGCATTCCCATTCCGTGCCGCGGCTCCCAGTCCCAGTTGTCTCGAGGGATTAACTCGCCTGCTCTTGCGGAGCGCGCAGCCCGTGCTATACGTCTCTCGTTCTCGCCCCGCTGAGTGTCTCAAGAAGTCAACCTCGAAAGGTTCAACTTAGAAACAGCTAAGACGCCCGCGTTACGTGTATATGGATGTATACATACGTCGGCTCATTTACACGACTGCGGCGTTATTTGACATCCGATGTTACCATCACTCTTAGAAACTATATCGCTGAGATCTATGCTGTTTTGTTTTTTATTATATTTGTGCGTATGTGGAAGATTATGCACATTTATCGGGCTTGAATTTAATTCTATAAATGTTTACTGAATTATTTCCTTATTCTATTAAAACTTTGATACTTACTATAGTTAATTTATTAATATTTTTAAAATATTTTACTTACTAATTATATAATAAAGAAATTTGTATGATAAACAGAGATATTAATTAAATTATTGTGTGTATAGCGCGTTATTATAGTACTATACTGTACATACGATATCGAGCAGATAAAAGATTAAAGCTACATTAAACTACTATAATGTGTGAAAACTGATTTTATACTTTTAAAATCTTTTAATTTAAATACTCTTTAATGCTTTGCCAGAAACCTTGGATTTTTGCAAATTGCACATTTCAGTAAGATCGATTATGCGACACGTCATAAATAATCGCCAGTCTTTAGCGCGCCTTTCACAAATCTCTTTTGTTCTTTTAGCCGTCTGATCGAATAAACTTTATGCACCGATTGATAGGAATGTAACATTACAAAGGCGACGATATGTCGAAAGGCCGGAGATACGAATGTGACGACTGTTTTCAGTGACAACGTCATTCGCTGGCTCGGCCAAGCGAATAGTACAAGCTAAGTAATTTCCGGCGACCCGATTAGATATATGGATATGCGTTCTAGTATCGCGGAATTATACACTCGTGTTTAACCGGATCACGCTGATTTAATCGGCGCGACTGCAGCGCACGGTACGCAATCACTTACACGCTGTTTCGCGAGCAAATCCGGCGCACACACACGATCAAAATAATTTAAATTCTTTATTCGATATTCCAACCACTCGAAACAAATGACACATTTGGTTAATAGCAGTGTAGTGCAACTCGAATTTTTCTTTCGATCAATCGATTTATACCGAGAGTAACACTCGATCACTTGTTAGCGCGCGCGTCGTTTAATTAAACCATGCAAGCGTTTTATTCACATATGCGTAATACCTAAATTATTTTAACTTCAATAATCTTTCCTCTTCAAATATTACAGCAGCAAAGGAATGGCCAATATGAGGCAAAACACCAGATCTTCGGGTCAATTAACTTCTTTATTTTATGTAAATACACAAACGTTTCGACCCCAAATTTGGGTCTTCTTCAGTGCGTAAATGATAAGATTAGGGAGAACTCAGTCCATTCGACATGCGTAGCCGGTCCCGTGTTTTTAAAAAAACCGTCATGTTAACAATCCCGAAATAATTTTCCGCGATATAATTAGTGTGACGGCCACCGACAGACTCAAAATGTTTGTGAATTTATTATAAAATAAAGAAGTTAATTAACCCGAAGATCTGGTGTTTTGCCTCATATTGGCCATTCCTTTGCTGCTCTAAATTATTTTCTTTTATCATTCTGACACGGAATTAGTTTCAAATTAACCGATTCAATTTAACACTTTAGATTATATCGTAATCGCGTCTAGTTAGTCGTTTTGCTGCATTTTGTACGATTGGTTTCATAAGGCGCTTAATTAATTCGGTGTGACATTTTGGCTGTCGGATATGCGTCAAATGTTCTTTCGGGATTGGATTATAAAAGATGATGTGACAGTGCTCTCTCTCTCTCTCTTCCTCTTTCTCTTTTTCTCTCTCTTTCTCTCTTCCTTTCTAGATTTGCGTCGTTCTTTATTATTTAATCTTGAAACCATCGTAATGTTATATATTCTGTAGAAAACTGTTTGATGGCAAAAAGTAAGTGGTAACGCAGTGAGACCGGGCGTAATAGTATTTCAAGTTCCAAGTGTGGTCACCACGCGCCACGTGACATTACTGTTTAATGTCACGTACCGTTTTCCTTTGACGTGTGACTAAGAACGAGTGTCCTAAAAATTCTTCGACGCACTTGGCATACGAATCACAAATCGAATCATTATTCCCTGTGAGCTGTCGCATGTGCGCGCGTTTACTTTCTTAGAAGTGTATATATGTACATCGACAATTTTTTTGTCTTTAGTTGTATGTTCATCAACTAGTTATAGTTCGAATAATTAGATATGATAATGTATATAATATAGTGGTATACAATATAATGGTATACAATATAATATGCTGTACACAAGAAGATGTTTCCGTAATACAGTTTGGAAAATTTTAATTATATTAACTATTAATAAGAAAAAAAGTGACTTTTTTGAAAAAATCAGATAATAGTTACTTTAGTAAACTTTAATTAATTTTAATTATTTTATTCAAAATACGTTGTTTTCTCTAAGACAGTTTAACGTTCGTTTAAGTTCGGACCATTTTCACAAGACCATTTTATCTAATTTTATCTTAACAAATGTACTGTTTTGATTAAATTAATATCATGTTTTGAATTAGAATCAAATAAATTTTAACTAGGATTGTGCGTCATGCTAAGATTATCCTTGAACTTGTCATGCGTGTGCTCATTTTACGTCATTTAAAATAAAAAATTTCTTAATAATTTTTAAATACTAGTAGAAATTACAAATCATTATTCTAACAATATAAGCAAACATTACTGTTTTCTATTTGAGTGGAAAATATAAAAATTAAGAGACACATTGTATAGCTTTAAAAAAAATTGAATATAAATCATAAGATGTTTTGCTGCAACAAATTTGTTTATGTAGCTTTATCAATATCTGTTTGTGTGTGCGCGCGCGCGCGTGTGTATGTATTGGTGTTGCTTTATTATAATTATTTCTAAGAACTATTCTCGAGTTTAGATAAATTATAGATCTATGACAGATTCTAGTAATTCTCGCAATAAATTTCATTTACTTGTAGGTAAGCATATTCTAAGAGTAGAAAAACTGTTCATGCTAGAAAAACTTTTCATGCTAGAAAAACAAATTGAACAATAGTATTCATTACACGTTTCAGTATTTGAAGAAATATTTTTCTCGAAATTTGAAATCTAAACTAGAATAGTCATAACATAATTCTAAACGTTCAAACACCACTAGCTATAAATACGAAAAATTCGAATTGTTCAATATGTCATTAAAGATTTGACAGGACGTAATGTCGTCAACGCAGAACGAGATGAGGGGTTATTGTAGACTCGTAAAAGGTCGCGCCACAAAGAGGATTCGCACGAAGTGAGTATCAAAAGGAAAGGAGAAGGGAGAAGAGGAACCTCCTAGTTGGTGGCGAAGGTTTGTGGACAGAAGAAGAAGAACTAGGAGTAAAGCAGACGGAAAGAAGAAGAAGAGAATGTATGGTTACGGGAGGCTGTGTATTCAGTTCAAGTAGTTGTCGTTTCAGACACGAAGCACGTAGCGTATTATCATCGTTACGCGACTCGAAGACCGAGGCCGTTCGTTGATACAACTTCAGTACACGACCATCATAGTCTTTACAGCCCCATCTTCCATCAGTTATACCAAAGTCAGCGTCCCATGGCAACTCATGAATAAGACACAAACTCCAGTGTTATATCTCCATTTCGAAACGCCTTCTCCAAAGTTTTCGATGCTTTACTCCTTCTTTAGCTTTTTCTCAAACTTCTTCTTTTACGTGCTGCTGTGTCGCTTCCTTTAATAATAAGCTATCAAAATGCATTCTGTGCACACAAAATCAAAAGATAAGGAAATTTGTGAATACGCATTTTTGAGCATTATGATATCGCATTTCGTAAAGCTAATACTATAAATAAGTATGTATTTTGAGATTTACTTCTTTGTTAGATTTATTTCAAAACCTCGAACATGTTACAAATCTAGTTATAATTATACGATAACGTTTATTTTAGTTAAAAGATACATGCTGCAGTTATATCATCTTCTATTCTTTTATATTATAATCATTATAAAGCAAGTCCACATCTCACGTTGTAACAGGATTCTCTTGTTTACGCGCCTAACTTCCGTCTTTATATCCTTGTTTCAAAAAACCCAGACTCGGATGAAAAGTGAGTGCTAGATCAGCCGGTCTTATTGCAAAGAGAGTTTATGCGAGAATGCGAGGATGCGATGTATTTATAGTTTCCGTGATTCATTGATATCTATTGCGGAAGAGAATCTTGTAAGTGTAGTGATTGCGTCTGCAAATTCATGTTGGATTTCTGTTGTTTTCCGCGTTATTTCGATGATAATATGACGGAAATTTTATGAGAGTACAAAGATATACATTCAACATATGTAAATTTGTTGCTGCAACGGATTAAAATCGCAGTTTATGACTGATATTAATTTCTTGTATCAATATTCTTTTTTCTCTACTCTGTGAAAATAAAACACAACTTGTCATCATGTTACTATGTAAATATGAAATGATTGAATTTTAAAGAATAACTAGAAATTTAAACAATAAAAGCAGTAGAAACGCAATAGATTACATTATGTAAAATTAAACTTCACAAAACATCATAACACAATGTGTATTCATGCTCTGTTAATAGAAAAAAAAATTTATTTATGCACAAATATTTTAACATTCTTCAAAAATATATGCTCATTGAAAATTAAGTACATGACGAATATTTGAAACTTTCACTGTAATTTATTTGTTTTTTTCTGTGTGATTTCTTCGTTAATCAACAGAATATTATTTATTTCATTTGCTCTGTTAATAAAGCATAGCCATTCAGTATTAATCGTTATCGTCTCGAACATGATTATTAGTATGATCATACATGTTCGTCTATTATCTTAATACTATGAGTTATTCATATATAAGATCATTACTTTAGTTTAATAAGCGGAATTGCCAAACAAAGAGAAAAAAAATGTGTGTTGCGCGAAGTACTGGATATATACACCATCATACTCATCTTAATCCAAAAAGTAAAACTATTTTGCAATGTTTTCTCAGGTGGGTTTGTGCACTCATATTCGCAGCGGGTGCTTCGCGGATAATTTCGATGCAAAACAGCGCGGTGCTTCTTGCCGAACGCTTTGTAACGTAGTGGAAGCAAGTGCCTGGCTGTTTTGTCTGTATTTAAACGAATGGCCTTGTTATGCATATCAGATATCCAACGACGTAGTTCGCTCTCCTAACATGCTCTTTAATTAGAAACTTTACAGACGATACGATAGTCTCCTTGATAAATTCCTATTCTGCTAAATCTATAATTGTATAGATACATATATATATATGATATATATGTATCTATACAATTATAGATTTTATACACACACACACACACACACACACACACACACACACACACACACACACACACACACACACACATACATATATACATATGTATATAATAGAAAGGAGACAAATGTGCGCACAACGTACACGTGATGGATTGGCCAATGTTTTCCATCTGACATTTCTATCTCTGACATCACTATGCATCACGAGCATGCGTTAAAAGCCAGTCTCTTCGTAGAATAGCTTTTGTAATTAACGCGGAAATTGTTCGCTTCGCCATGGCACTTGTCGAGGAGAAAAAGAAAAGAAAGAGAGAGAGAGAGAGAGAGAGAGAGAGAGAGAGCTATCATTAAATTATCGCAGCGAGAAGAATGCATTTGACCAAATCAAATATAAATGTTAGTCACTTCGTATTGTCACAAATCTCGATAATAGACAAATTATGTTATTACGACGACTCCCGAAAAATGCCTTGTCTTTGTTTTTGAAGAATTTTATGTCTACGCTGTCTTATTTGCTCGACATGCGTTCACGGATTTTATCACAAATCTATTGCACCGTCTTCCGTAAAATTAAGAGACTGTTCTTATCGAAACTGCGCGCCGAACCGGATTGCATAATGACGACAACGTTCGATAGTGTGAACGTCTGACTTATAATCGGTGCGATATCTAAATTCATGATTAAATAGAAAATTCGGAAAAAACATTGGTACGACATACAGGAGCCGTTTGCATAAAACTTTGAAAATATTAAACCATCATCAATGCCTGTCATCGCCCGTTATTATATTTAGTCGAGCGCAAATGAACGATTTGCTATTCGAGAGCAAATAAAACCGACTCGGTATCGGCGGATAATTAACGTGTCGTTGTTGCGTAAACAGATTTATTTATGAATATGTGCTTCGCTCTCGCAAAGTTTCCCGCATGTTGCAACTAACCGACTCTCGATGGTATGCAAATTGCCCGATCTTGTTTCTGATCGCGCGACGACGACGAAGAAGTCATCCGTCAAATTTCTTCGCCCGTCGTTCATCGATCGCGTATTTGGTGGTCGATCGATACGTATCGTGCGCGGCTCGTTCCCGGAAGTAATTAAGTATCTCGACGAAATCACTGTGTTACAGGATGGCTCAAAGCAATCCCAAAAGCACCTCGGGGCAAGCGTAATTCGAATCGTGTTTGAGTGATACAAAGTGGCCATATTCGGTCACTTTTTCCTAACGCGCTTCCTGAAACCGGTTTTCACATTAATCATTATCCGTATCTACCTCCAATAACGAATGTAACTCGCCCCAGTGTCAGCAGGAACTTTCGTAAGTAAGTGGTGAATAAATTGCCCCTGACTGCATTAATTTTAATGTCAATTAGATCGCGTTCCGCTCATAATAACTTACACTACAATTTCCGCGCACTATTTGGTAACATTGTTGTTCGACAAGAACAATTCGCAGTTCGTTCATCTGTACCTCTTTAATCAATTTAGCAAAAATTGCTAATCTCAGTTAAAAGCACCGCGATATTCAACTATTTGGTACAACTCAAATTGATTCCATGCACTTGTGTGCGTTACATTCATCGTACACTCATATGTAGCAAAGTTTTATTTTTCAAATCAGATCATATTTTATGAAGTACTAGATAGTTTATAAAGTACTACATGTTTTATAATATACGAGATTATCTAAGTTATTTCGGCGAATAATTTAGAATGTCTTAATATACTTATCACATCAAAATCCATCTTCTTTTTTCTTTCCTTTCACTCTTTAATATTTTAAGTTGTCTATACTTTAACATCCATTTGATACAGTTATTATTTTTGTTTGCAAAAGGGCGGAATGAAAAAAAGAGATCTATATGTGGAAGAAAATTCTGTAAGGCGCAAACACACAGATGTGAAATGTGCGCGTGATGAGAAATCTATTCTTCAGAGCAAGAATGCATCTCTACCTTGTTTGTCAAACAGCGACTTGTAGAACTCGTATTTGTCTTTGTTCGCGTGATTTATTTTACGAATAACATGATTTGCAAGCAAAAGCCATAATAAAAGCGACGACAAACGCGTGTGCTTACAAAAGCGATATTAATTTTCTTTTTGCGGAACGTCACGCCAATCCGTCCCAATTTAAACGAGTTTCATTGCAGGCCGTCGTGGTTAATACGTAACGCGCGGCGTGAACAGCAAGCGACGCATTCCTCTCTAAAGTGAGGTCAATTCCGCGGTCAGTCGCCATGAGTCGCCATGGCTATATGGACTCGTTGGCTTCTCGTTGCCGGACGATCAACTTTATTGACAGCGAAAAAAGAATCGGGGATAGGCCTGGTTCATTAACTCTAACGTTTTGTATTATGAGTATATAACATCATGTCGCCATGCTAGCGGTGATCACCAAAATTCGCATAATCTTTAAAATTCGCTTCTACATAGGCTCCTACTCTTGAAGCGTATCTTTATGCGACTATTTCATTTGATTGTAATAGTTTTTTTATTCATGCGATGATAATGAATAAAGCATTCTTGAAAAGAAAATATTTGAAAAAGCGACGACGTGAGTATTCGATTTAATTGATGAAAATGTTAAAATTTTGCTTTGCGTTTTTTCATAGCGTGAAAATCGATCGGTTTCTATATTTTACGTCTTGTGCAAGATGTAAATACGTGAAGAATCGTTTAATTAAACCTCTCATGAATAGATATATTTATGAGATTGCAGTATATACATTAGAGAAGAAGAGAAGCAAACTCGAATTAACGCGAGATCTGTATAAGCCTGTATACATTATACTCGGTATTAAGATTAAGATTTGAAGGAGTTAGCGCATATTGTTCTCGGGACCAAGGAGCAAGAGTTGATCTTCCTGTTAGTATCGGTATCCAACGTATACCCTAAATTATTGCGCGAGACTTGACTGCATCAGGACCTCCAAACCTATGTCGGTACTTTGTGATAATGGCGGAAGCCGGGGGTGCCGATAAATGACTTACTATCTTTACTTCACAATCAGCGAACTACGCGATACATAGATGCGATATTTCGTCGCACCTATATGCTATAGTACCTGACTCATTCTAAAATCATCTTCATATAATGCCGGTTTTATCGTTACCTATTTCGAACAAGGTGGAAAGTGTATGTATATGTTGAGGAAGACATGCTTTTGATAAACGTGAAGTAAAATAGAATTATGAAATATTTTTCGATACCGAACCAATTCTCTCTCTCGAAAATTATTTCTTGTTACTGTTCAAGTAGATAATAGCTACAAGAGAATTGGTACAGTATCAAAAACTATTTCGGTTTTATTTTCACAAATATCAACAATACATATTGTAAAGTTATATTATGTACACGTATGTACATAATATAACTTTAAATAACATACCATTTGTTTTTATAAAAGAGTTTACTGATTTATTGACATAAGAATGATTATTACAAAATGTAAAAAATACTGAAAAAAAACTTATTTAAGCGCAAAAAAAAAAAATATTCCTGTGGGCTTTATATTTTCGCAGAGAAAAATTAGATTCTTTTTTCTCTTGAGAGAAACATATGGATTAATAATAACAACAGGCAATATATTATCGCGATAACATTACGATCGATTTCGCAATAAGCAGAAGCTATGAATAAGTACTTTATATGCATTAATACTATCGCTCTATTTTAAAAGCCAATTTTGGGTCGACTGAGTTAATTTACTTTGGCTTACATAGCATATATATACCAAGGCGCTAAACTATCTTAGCAGTTATAAAAGAAAACGGAGAAAGAGAGAACGCGCCGGTGTCAATAACTATCTCGCGAACTTTATCGGCAACTTCTTATCGAACTTCGAAATCGAAATGTGAATTATCCGGAGTGAACGCGCCAGTCCCTCTGCTATTGGCGTATCGCGCGCATATTCTTTTCTAACTTTACTTATATATAGCTTAATTGGATGTAAAGCGAATGTGCGGAGTTTGATGATTACGACCACCAGCTATATACAATATCCAAAATGAGTGCCAAAATGAGTGTCTCGATCTCTCGACCGTTTCGAAAAAATTAAGATGCAACTTTTTGTTAATATTTTCTCCGTGTGTTCCATGCGCGCGTTAAAGATGCGACGATTTTCGTACGCATCTTATGCACGTAATACGCGCTTGTATAAAGACAAGAAATTCTGTCGCGCATCAAAATTCTCGAGAATCGTCGGCAGTACGGTATAAATTTCCGACCGTCGTCGTAATTCCAAGTCGTTGTATACATTGTTATATTCCAAGCACGGCTGTAGCGGGCTCGAGAGGGCACGGACGCTCGATATTTGGTATAGCCTAAGTTATTGCATAGAACTTAATTGGATGCAAAAGGAGTTACAAACTTCGGCAGGAATCTGTCTGCCGAACACAATCTCACGGCTCCCAGCAACAGCTTCGAGAGTCTTCACTCTCGTCCGTTCTTTTTTCCTGTTTCCTTTTCTCCTTCTCTTACTAATCTGCCGACCGCGTAACAGTATCGCGTAACAAAGAATGCGAGTGAGTGCGCACATGTCGCGCGCGCGCTCAAATTCAATGTGTGTGACAGAGCGCAACAAAAATAAGAGAAGAGAGGAAAGAAAAGATTACATTTGCGATGAAAAAAGAAAGATAGAGTATTCGGAGAGAAGAACGCGAAGCAAAACTTAGAGGAAAAAACCTAGAGCGCGTGGTAACCTTCCTCTGTCTACTTATTAGCCGCTTAATGGGTTGCGATGTGTACGGACTATGGATGTGTTGTCTTTCTGCGAGGCCATCGAAAAAGACGAGCGAGTCCCGTTTACTTAACACACACGCCAAACCGCAAACCTCATTTTTTTTCGAGTAGTTTAAAGAAATTGAAAAAAGAAGGGAGAGATCAAAGGAGCAGGGTCGAGAAGAAGCGTTCGAGAGAGGCGTCCGCGATTCGCCGATAACTTTGAGAATGTACGAAAAGCGTAGGGCCGAAAATGAGAGAGAGAGAGAGAAAGTATACAAAAGAAGAGAGATGGTTCAATTATCGCAAGAATGGAAAAATCGATAGACCTCGTGAGTTAACGTAATTAAAAGCGCGCGAAAATGTGTGGCTGCGAGTTTCGCGTGCCCTTTCTTCTCGTTAGCGACCTTTCACCATCGTTGGTCTTTATTTCGCGGACTCGCGCGCATCGCCGGCGAGCTGATATACGATATAACGGTAAATGCTTCCAGGACTCTGTTTAAGCGGATCATTATTCGCAGCTTTTTGCACGGCTTACAATGTTATTTAAAGCACTTGCGATAGAATATCTGAATATTTTATTTGTTCCGAAAAGAAGAACGCAAATTTTTTTCGCATAACGCTCTTTCGCTTGCTTGTGCAAAATTGATTGCTGATTTTGTATCTATTAGTAGAACATTGTTTTTTAGTGTGTTGAAAAAATCTTTTACGTGAGAAATGGACAATAGATTTGTGATTTGAGATGTTTGTACAACATTATGTGCTATTACACATAATATGTACTGCGAGTGTATTCAGATTTTTCTACAGAGTGAAGGTACGTATCTCGTTAAAGTTTTAAGAACGGCAAAAAAACTATAATAATTATATCGAAAAGCCGTTGAAATTGTAAAGTACAGTGCAATAGTTGCAGTATTTAGAATATATCAATATTTTCTTTCTGAACTTACTAAATTCAAGTATTTTGATGTCAACAAAGCGACACAAAAAAGTAATAACAGTATTACTTTTAAAATTAAATATCAATAAAATTTTCACATTTTATTGTTTTGCAAAACAGACGTTACATTTTACACATTATATTTTCTATGTTAAAATCCTTGATTTTTTACGTTTTTGAAGTGTGTTATTTTTAGTTTTATTTACTCGATATATGAGCCGTTCAATTCTCAAAAAATACAAAGATCGTTTGTTGATTTTGAACAATATACGCGAGCGAGCTGTATTAATTTCTTCAACGTCCGACCATCTATCATACTACTTCCGCGCGTCTCAACGGCGACAATTCGAAGCATGCGTGAGACATGCACCGCGACGTGACACACGTATGTCGCGGTAGAATTCGAAACAAATTGCATTTCCATTCGGGGACGGCGCGCAACATATATATATATATATATATATATACGTAACGCGTTGTCGGTTTTAGCTCGTCAAGCCATCCTTTGGTGATCCGCTCCGTTATCGGTAGACATCACTCGATTCGACGAAGGCAAATAAATAACGAAGCGCGAGGGAGAAAGAGAGAGAGAGAGAGAGAGAGTGCTGCGAAAGAATCTCACCTACGCGAGAGGGTAGAAGCGGTTTCGTGGCAGCTGTCGATCGAGCTATGCTCAACCTCCGACCCTCGCGCACAGAAGAGCGGAGAGCGCGCGATGTGCTGTGTCTTTCTTCTTCGTAGGTCATCGATGAAATATCCAGCCGATAAGAATCTCTCTTGACGCGAACGGGTGAAGAGCGAAACTCACGATCAACGGTGTGTAATTCGGGCTGCTTCATCTTCTTCTGATTCCTCCTTCTCTTTCTTCATCTCTTACTTAGCTCTTCTTTTTTGTTCATTTCTTTCCTTCGCGGTGCGCGATCCGCGTCCCGGCCGGAGCGTAATTTCATACGTTAAAAAAGAATCGATAGATCGTGAAGTGCGCCTCGTTCATTAAAAGTTACAGAAGCAAAGGTAATTAGAAGAAAAAATGGCGACGCGCGCGTGCAATCGACTTGATTTTTCCCATTTTAATCGCGCATACTTTTTGGACAATCTCAATAGAATATCACAATATTTGTTATCACAAATGTGACGTCTTTAACTATTATATCTATAACGTTACTAAAAATATTTTTATTTTATTTTAACTATTGTATCTATAACGTGTTACTGAAAATACTTTTCACGAGCAAAATTGATCTCAAAGAAGGGAATGCAGCATTTCTGCGATGCAAACTCTCGACTCTGAGAAATCGACAGTGCGACCAGCGACAGAGCAGACAGTGCTCCGGAGGATACAGAGTAGGTGGTCACAAATGGTGCAGCGCGATGTAGCGAGATGTTGTGCGAAATGCAAGAGAGACGATGTAGAGGTTGTGCACGCGGCATTCGGTTAGGTTAAATTTACTGACACGCTTGTACAAGCCGCACTGGCAGCCCCGAGGCCGTCTCTCTCGCCGTCTTCTTTTCTTCCCTTCTCTCCGCACACTCCTCGTCCCGTTCTCGCCACGTCCTCCACTTCCTCTCATCGTGGCTTTATGATTACCTCCGTCCGTCCGTCCAACCCTTCACCGTGGAATCTCGGTTGGCATCTAGTTAACCGGGAACGACGCCGACACAGTCCCTTCTGCACGAACTTCGGACTTCCCGCTGCGAGCGAGAGGGTCCGCCGCAAACACCATCTCTACGCTGAGCGGAGCCTTGGACACACCGTTTCTTCTCCTCGTTCTTTTTAGTTCACAGAGAGCGCGAGATAGCTCGCGCCTCCTTTCTTTTAACGCGTCAGATCGATTATAGGCTCCTCACTTCCTTAGCGACACAACTCTTTCTTCCCCGCTTTCCTTCTTTTCCGTGTTTTTCCTTCTTTTTTTCTTGTAACTTCGTTTTTATTCTTTCGTGAATTTACGAGATCGTTTTCGTAATCCGTGCCAAATGTCCAGTGATCTAATAGATCGAGTTGGATCAACGATAAGGATCGACAGAAGAATCAGAGAGTTTAGAAAGCTTTTTATTTGTTTTGCGAGTTTTTTTTATTTCCACAAAAATGCATTATGAAAGCGACCAACATGGGCCGCTTATATAAAACCCTCGCAAAAACAAGGCTCGTTTCTCTGGCATCAATTTCGTGTCCAATTTACATTTCGTTGCTTGCCGACGATCAAGCGCGTCACTTCTCCGTACCGCATTAGTGGCAAACGCTCGCTACGGGAATACATTTTCGTCTCGCATTATGTCATCGCGCCGCGCCTCCGCGCCGCGGCCGCACAATATTTCCGGAAATGGAGAAGCTTTCGCACCGTTCCATAAAAGTTATGAAACTCAGATTACGATGCCTTTGTGCAATTTTCTGGATTCGACGCGACGGCGACGGCAGCGGCAACGTGTACCAGGTTCTCCCGGTACGTGAGTAAGGCAGACTACCTGCTGAGCGAACGGGAACCATCCTGGATCCTTGGGCGAGATAGCTCGCGCCTCTTTTCAACATCCACTGGATTGATTATCGTTCCGCGCGTCTGTGTGCCTGAGAAATGTTGCCTTGCCTTTACTCTCTTCTCACCGCAGCCGATCGCTCTCGTTCCTTTCATTCGACCGGCCAACGCGGCTCCGGACAGAATCAGGACGATCCTCTTATCTCCTTTATCGACCAGATGGACATTCGAATTTGTTTTTGTGAGCGTGTTCTCGACAGAATGTCGAGAAAGAGAAAAAGAGAAGAAAGGGAGAGAGAGAGAGAGAGAGAGAGAGAGAGAGACGTATCTTCGATTCTAACCACCTATCGATCTGACTCTAACTTTTTTTCTAATAAGCCGTAAATAAACGACGTGCCGATTATACCGAAAGATGGAGCATAGCACGCTGTTACTCTCCAGAGATACTGCAAGACGTGATTTTTCAGCTGGCCTAGATATACGTTGTTTACTCGAGCAACGTAAAATATGGTAGAGTTTCTGCGTTTTACCGGTTCTCCGTACATACTATACTCCGACAGTGCAAGTTCGCTTCTCTTGCTTGAGTAACGTAAATCGAACTATATACAGGGTGTCGTTTTTCCTGATGTCACGTCAGCTGTCAATGACAGGTTTTCCAACAAATTTATAACCAATTTTCTCTCAACAAGAAATTTATAGAAGCGTATATAAAAAAATTCATTCTTGTCTTATTTTTAGCATAAAATATATGCAACTTTAAAAAAAGAATGCATATCTTTTATAATTTTGATTTAATTTTAGTAAAAAATAAATTTTCAATATTTTTTTATTTTATTATTTTCTTCCAAGAAATAAATTTTATTCTACATTCGTGTTTCACTTTTTTTCTATATACGTTACATATATGTTCTTCAAAGTATGTCATTCACAAACAACCAATGTAAAATCTAGACACCCTATGTATTTCTGTGTGAAATTGTTTAGACTACTTTTCAGCATCCAGCTGATCGATTATAGTCGACAGTTCTGAGAGATGTTCGCGCTTGTACCTATCTACCTGCTATTCGGCGAATCTAACCATGTAAATGTGCGCACCGAGCAATGCATATTTTTGCGAAACCCCGCGTGTTGACAATGCTACTCACTTACGTGTAGTGTATACGCATTCTCTAGTGTTAAATTATTTATGATTATTTTTGAGAGCGTATAAGTAAATCCTACTTTCTATTCCGTTCTATATTCGTTCGCAAATCTGTTCAGTTTTATTTATTTTACACGCGCATTTGTCAAAGTAGAGCAATCCCAAAGAAGTTTGAAACTCACGACAAACTGCAGATATTACCTATATATTACTTTTAGTTTTCTTGCAAAATATTACTTATATCTATTAACATAAAAAGTAAAGTAGCATTTATTTACCTACATAATTTTATCTCGTTTTTCAGATGTATAATATAAGTGTTGTATAAAAAAAATTTTTATTTTAATTAGTTACTGTGGAAATGTGAGCGCATTTTCCAGTGTTGCACAGTTTCTTTATCGATCTAAAAACTATTGAAACTTGGATGAAATAGACAAGATGGAGTGCAATTTTATAACATAAAATCCTTATAATTAACAAAATACCCACAACCGCTAGAAACATCTATTCACGATACCATTATCGACATACCATTACAATACAATATAATATTACGAAATTTTTACATAAATGTAGATATTAACACATACGGTTACTGTATACCTACAAGATCTACATGAGAAGCACTTCAGTGTTAGTTTTGATGTCAAAGAGCGCGCAAAGATCACGCATAGCGATAGAAAATTATGTCTGGCTCATACACATAGGTAGCCAGTTACTTAAGTTGGAGTTTAATTAATGCGCGAGAACATAAAATCATGCGGCGCTACTCGGCGGTCCGCGAACGTTTCTCGGATACGTATAGTAATATGTACAGAGGAGGTGCACCATATCGTGCCGCGTCAGGGGAAGTATTTTTCAGAAAATTCTCTTCCAGTTGTTCCTATCAATGTGCGCCGTTTTCCTTTGGTTTCCGTCAGCGGAAGGAAATCGAAGGACTCCTCTGTACATATATAAGGAAGGAATATATATATACATACATACATATATATATACGTGTGCGTGTACACAAAAGTTCGCAAGATTCTTATTGCACGATATTTCTTTTGTGATATAGAAGCATAAGTATATCACCGTAAGAGAGAGAGAGAGAGAGAGAAAGAGAGAGAAAGAGAGAGATAGAGAAAGAGAGAAAGAGATGTTTGGGATTCGACGCGTGCGGAAAAAGTTTTGTTTTATTAAAATAAAAAACACAAAAAAGTGAAGTAAGAGAAAGAAGAGGAGTCGGAAAAAATGCAGATTTATCAGGAGAGATAGGTGGTAGCGCGACGGAGGTAGATACGTGAAGGTGTTGGCGAAGAGGACCGCGTCTCGAGAATGCATCGTGTTGTCGCCGCTGTGTCGCCGACGCGTGCTCTCTACTTTGTATAATACCGCTCTGGTCGTTAACTCGATGACATTCGAACAAAATGCCGCCGTTTCGGCTTACGACGGAGCGTCAAGATACAATTCTTCCTTATATGCTCTCACTCCCTTTCGCCTTCATCCGTATTATTTCTCTCGCTTTTTCTATTATTTCGCTTTTCGCGCTCGGAGCATATTTAAGCAGCGCAGTTACGCGAAACAAATTGCTTCGCTCTGGCACAAATAAATATCGTCGGTAAATTTTCGCTTGCTATGTATTTCGTCATGTATAATCAATAATAACAATTTTATTGCCTGTCAGATATTCGTCTAATCTATCGTCGAAGATGGTCGCGATCCGATCGCGTGATTCGAAGCTGAAGATCATCAATTTGCACCTTTGAAGACTTGATATAAAAAAAGGTGTAAGTGTTATGGTTCCAGGAAATATGTTTTTGTTAAGAAGACCCACGTGTCAAAGGCTAACAGCAGTGCAAAAGATCGCAGATGCCATTTACATATCTAAATATTTCAAAGATAAAATTGGAACAAAAAAATCTCTCTTTTTCCAATTTTTTATCTGTCATTTCCCTAAATAAATAATATGATTACTAGACGATAGCTCTTTTCTCGATATTTTTTTACGTTTGACAGTTGTAGTATTCTTTTCATGTTCCATTTCTATTTAATTAATTAAAATTTACTTTATCTAATGTTGATTTTAAAAATACACATGTAATTTGAAAATGAAAAATTATACGAGAAATTCGAAAAACGTTGAAAGAAAATGCGTCTCAATGTTTCTCGTGAATACAATAAGTCTAATTAACATTCACTTATCCATATGCAGACATAAAGAATATATTCTGTAAAATATGACAAAAAAGTGAGATACTTTAATAAAATACAATTTTAAACAACATTAATGTTTCGAAAATTATATTTTTCAACAGTTGATCACGTTTGATTATCCGAGAGATTTTCATATGAAACATATTTCAGTTTGAAATACATTTTCAATTCATCACGCTCACGCCATGCTTGTGCAATAGCTGCAATTATAACCGCAAAAGATTTCTATAGGACGCTGAATAAATGCTCACGTATGCACCGAATCCGCCAAGTGTTACATATTCAATTTTATTTGCGATTACAAGTGAGCGCTGTCGTCGACTTCGCGGTCGCCGTGCAATTAGTTTGATTTCAATTCGCATCGGCTATGACGACGGATTGCAAGAGAAGTTGTCGGTATTACTTACTTGTCAACGCGCATTTCGCATTCGGTTGGTTTCATTTGATCGATATCGTTGAACAATTACAAATGTAACGTGATTGACTCCAACCACTGAACGTTTCACGTGTCGTTCTATTGGCCTTGTGGTCCCAATTATAGTCGAAATATACGATCAGGCGAATTAATGACTCCTAATCTAACTAATTTCATATTGGCCTTGCAATACCGATTATAGGCGAAACGTATGTACTACGATCACGCGAATTGATGACTTCTAATCTAACTAATTATCAATCATATTTGAAATCATAACCACGAGTGGCCGTGTAAAATTGACACGAGAAAACGATATTATTGAAACATTATCGATGCAACTTCATATGTATTAAGGCATAAGCTCCTGCCAGTACTTCTGGCAAAGAAAATTTAATTAATCAAATAGGCTTGGAACAATTTCTGGAGAATAGAACCTATATATAGCAACCAAGTAATATGTACATACAAGAGTATCACAATAGAGTTGTATAACTCCATTATCAAATTGGAGAATGTCGATGTAATATCAAGTTTTGAGAGAGAGAGAGAGAGAGAGAGAGTCGATAACGCAACTGTGTTTCTATATCATGTGTGTACGGGTTGGAATGTTATTTATCGACACGACGCAACTTCGGTTTCATCGGTTACAAACCTACTGAGATTGTCCCTGAACAACGCGTGTATAGTAATTTTGTGCATTAACCTGAGGTAGTAATTACACTCGCAACGCACAAGCGAGAGAGGTATAGATGTAATAGCTTCTAACCTGATTACCGGTGATTAATCCGATCACAAAAACCAGCGAAATTTGTCGAATTACTATTAATGATCACGTAGCAACAATCGATGAGAAATACTCCTTGAGAATTGAAAATTAATTAGCCAATTTTGTAGCCGTGTTAATTGTTAAACGTTTCTGTTCTGATTAATGTTATTATTAGTGAAATAGCTTTTGACTTTATTCTCAATTATTCAGCAATTACATAGGACATAATTTGATTTTCGAGCAACATTCAACTGATCGTCATATTGACCTCGTGACTTAATTATTTGATTACAATTTAAACGGCATTGCATAGTTTTAATTGACTCTAATCTGCTTAATTATTAGTTACGTTCAAATTGCTATAGATGTAGTTTCTTGTATATGTGTATACATATATAATGTGTAACTAACGCTTGTTATATCTGTCGGATTGTTGCTACTTATTGACGCACATTATAATAACGTGATTCTCGCGCGCTGCGCTGCTGCCGCAATATTATTCAGTGTAAGCTGAATGCATAAGCATTTCCGTAAATATTCGCGCTTAATTCAGGAGCTATTGCATACGTAAAGTATTTACTTTCTCGAGGATAACTTCTTTGCTATGTTTGCATCGCGCGTCGGTCAGTCGGTCCTCTATTCTAGAAAAGAGACTGTCTTCTTCTATGCAGCACGCTTTTTCTTGCGTTCTGTTCTTCTCTTTGGACCTCACTTCTTTGCCGAATCCTCGCCGAAACTGCCCCTGAATCTTTCCTCATTAAAAAACTGCTCGCGCATCCGGTCCCACCGAGTATTCGGATTATCGAGAAATTTTCTCTTGACGACAATCAGTCTACGCTTTGTTTTTCAACGACCTCGCTTTTCGTGTTCTATTGAACTTTTGCTTCACGTTCTACATGTTTTCGATTTTTTCACTCTTTTTTTTTCGAGAAATATATACGCGCGTTTACAGTATCGTCGCATCTATAAGTGTCGACATCGCTTTGCAGAGAAACATGACCTTTAACTTCTCAAAGGCTATATTATTACAACTTTTCGCATTCCTGCGAGAATTTATGTAGAAAGCTACGTTACATAAATCCTTCCTCCTTCCTTCCTTCCTTTTTACAGACTTTCTGTTCAGTCCGATGCTTCAAAATAAAAACCGATGTTTATCATCAAGCGAAATGGAAGAACTAAAAGAACAATAGTTATAGTTTCTTTTTCGTTTTTCACCTAACTGAATAAATTAGTCAAAAAAGTATTTTAGTATTAAGTACACATACCATGTATATTTTTACATTTAAAATATAATTAATTTATTTAATTATAATCTTCATAATTAATATACATAATATACGTAATTGTACAAAGTCGTATTATTTATATATTTATTCTGTTTGATATTAAGTGTATGATCTAATCTGAATTCAGATAGCTATTAAGAGATTACATACATTTATACATTACGGCTTAATTGATTTCCCCAGCAAATCACACGCGAATAAAAAGAAAAAAATTAAATTAATCGATATATCTTCTACATATAAAGAAATACATATACTATATAAAGGACAGAGAGAGAACAGGAAATTTTCACTTGTGTCAATCCTTTATATTGTGATTTTTATATATCTGAAATAAAGTATTTTTTTGTCATATATATGAAAGAAAGAACTTTACTACTGTTTTTTTATTGCAACTCGTCGTACTGCCTAATATAACTGTATCCTTTACGGTAACATGAAGACTAACATCAAATAAGTCAAAGATGTTCTGTGGGATTTAGCATTCTGTGTCGCGCGAAGATAGACAAAACAACGAAACGGAGTCATGTCAAGTACATACTTGAAGCCGCGAATACTTTCGTCGCTGGTGATACACGTGAAAAACACCGTTGTTTCGGCAACCGCCGACGGGGTAATAAACAGTGTATAGACAAAATTCATGACGACGCAGTGGAAAAACGTCTTCTCCGATCGCCGGGACGAAACTTCGGCTGATGTGTCGCTTCGTGTAAAGTCGTTGATATCCGGTCCCGGACTGGTTTGATGTTCTCGCATAAACCTGGCTGTACGGTCGAATGGCTCCGATGTATAACGTACGCGGGGAAGAGAAAACCGGAAGACATCGATCTCTTTTTCTACAACTGTTCTTCGAAAGAGGAAGAAAACTTCTCGTTTTGTATTTTTCTCTTCGATCTTTCCTGAATAATCTAGTCATTCGTAAATTTGAAAATGACCGGTGACGTATGGTGTGGACACCGCGCGTCACGTTGGTAATTTCGAGAAACTCGTAAAAATGAAAAAATCGACAAGTCGAGTCATAAGTGTGCATTTGAACGAATGAGTGAACATACACGAAGAGAGACTCGCGATTATGTCCGCATATCGATATTATGCGCGCGACTATCTTATGCCGGTCATTCTGTTTCGTAAAAACTAAAACTTTTTGTTTTGTAAAACAAAATCAAAAGATTTATTTCATTAAAGAAAGGATTCTAGCGTGATTCCTTGTTTTCCGTCGAAAAACAAGGAATTATTTGAAAAATATAGCATTCGGCTGGATTAGATTCATCCCTGTTAACTCATCAGCGAAACACTGAGAGGCGGGTACTTTAATTACGGGTAAAAAGAGCCTTCGCGTCTGTTACTGGCGGAATAGAAGCGTATGAAAAGCACTCCGATACAACCAGCGAAATCAGGCACAGTCAACGTGAAGTGAAAAGAACTAGAAGAGGTTCAGAAGAGGCGAAACGTTGTGGACTAATTGAATTAAAAACTACACGTTTACTATAATCCCGTTTGCTGCTAAAAGAATTTAATTTTGCTCTGGCGCATGTGAGCGTTCGTTATATGATTTGGCGATTTCTTTGCTTCTTACTAGCGCGAAACTTTTGTAACATCTATGACTAATGATTACGCTTATTTATCCAGCGTTGAGAGAAATTTTACAAAGTTATGAGGCGCGCAGAAAAGCATTTATTATTTGCGGTCTTAAGAATGATCCTCGTTATCCTTGTTACCGCGGTTCGACCGACGAGGAAAAGGAAAGAAAGATAGAAGCTGTGGTCCGCTGCGTTCATATGACGAACACGCAGAGAAACGGAAGAAGCGGATGAAATCGGGCAAACGCGAGCTGGGAAAAGAGAAAATAAGCGATCTTGGAGGAACAAAAGAGAAAGAAAAAACAATAAGACGAAGAGCGGAGCCGGAGGATGAGAGAAGAAGGCGAATCGACGAAAAAGACCGAGAGGAGATAGGCATTGGCGGCGGAGTAATAACGGACTGCACGCCATGATTATAGAGCACGAGGCAGTCGGTACGTTGCTTAAATCAACAGAGAACAGAGCCGGAGGTTTCACCTGCCGAATCAATTTTTACCTCGTTTCGAGTCTCTCTCACCTACTCGTTCTCTCATCTCTTTCATTTCTTCCTTCCTCTCCGCTGCGATTGCGACTCGCGAGTTTTCATCTGATTATCGACTATTTTTCCCATATATATGTACTTATTCATTGCCGTCGTTTTCTGTATTTTTTTTTCTATTTTTTGCGAGAAAACAGACATTACAGATATCATCTGCGATTTATTTTGTGATCCTATTACAATCGAGAGTGAACATCTATTTATAATTAATAGAACTCAATGATTTTTTAATTAAATATGATTGCAATAGTTGACGTTTAGCTTGTCCTAACTTTGCTTCTGATAATTTTAAATAACCTTTCTACATATTGGAAAAACATAACAAATTCTAAATATTGCAAAAGTATTCAACGATATCCTATTAATTATATATAATATATTGTACACAAAAAATACACATATAGATATATATAATTTTTATATTAAAAAATATATATATTTTATATTAGTTATCCTCTTAGGAGAATTATTAATATTTCAATATTATTCTCGAGTATAATAAGTTATCAGTGTTATTATATTTTGCTTTTTCAATGTATCAGTAACTAATATCAGAACAATATCAAAGTCTAAAAATATATGTAGCAATGCAGAATGCAGATTTTACGTCGCGCGCGCATGCGAGTTTTCCCAGAAAATCGTAAGTCGAAGAAATTGGCGCGTTATTCGCGTTTCTCAGTCGCGAAGAGACTTGCCGCTAGTGCAAGAAATCGTGATTGACCGTTAGAATTTCGCTCGCGGAAAGTTCTTGACGAGAAGGTAGAGACCGTAACAAAAATTAGTAGAAGCAGCTAGCGATTGCCGATCGGCACGGGCACTAAGAAAGTCGATGGAATCGAGAGATCTTCTATCATATCATAAGGATAATTATGTACAAAAAAAGTCAATAATTTTTCTTCTAGATTACATAGCGTAACCTTCTCAAAAAAATAATTATTATGCTTAAAAAATGTTATAAGGTATAAATTTAGAAAGAATGAAATATTTATGTATCTATAGGGCAATTACTTTGAAAGGAGTAGCTAGATAAGCATTTCAAATGAGTAATTGACATTTCGAAATTTCAATTCGAAACAGGTGTAAACCTGTGCATTAGATTAGAGATTTTGTACAAATCCATTCCTTCTCTCTCTTACTTACATCTATTCTTAGTCTCTGACTTTGATATCGTAATTTCACTCTTCTTGTAAGGATCTCTCTCAGATTCCAGATCCAATTTGACTAGCTTTGGCGCGACTTTTTGGATATAGATAAATAAAATTTCTGAAATAGATATTTTTAACTCATGTTGTTTACGGTGAGATAAAAGCGAAGTTGATGACATTTGCAACGATTTTTACGTTTGCTTACATTGAAAAAGCGGGCTCGTGAGAATTAAAACATCAGCCATATCTGATCCGATCATGTGCATACACATGACTTTTTATTTACATATAACACTTTTAAATACAACGTCTAACGCCATCTTCTAGCTGTCCGTTCGTAATGTTTTCTTTTGCGTTTTTGTATGCGCATGTTTATTCAAATAAAAGACTTGTAATTTGGCAATTCACTGCCAGTATTGTGTATTCTAAAACCAAATTCTTTTTTTTTACTTCTTTATTATTCAAGATCAATCATTATACGAAATATAATATATATGTACATAGAAAAATTACGATATTTATAGATTTGTGAAATAATTGAGTTTAATTTTATAATATTATAGATTTTTCATAATTATAATATGATATTGTTGAGAAATATATACTACAAATGAAATATATACTACAAATGAAAAGAGAGCCAATACGAGTTGTAAAGAAGGTGTCCGTGTTTTGATAAATTGTTCAATTTTTTTATGTCAAATGTTTTGATTGTTTTAGGATGTTCTTCAGTGACAATCTCAATAAAAATAAAAGTAGGAAAAACTCCCAATCAACTGTGTATAGTTGTTGACTCGATGCCAAGAATTACACAACAAAACAATTCATCAAAACACGAACATTATGTTTACGGCTCGTATTGGCTCTCTTTTTATTTGTGAATTTTCACAAGCGGACAAATATATAATAATTATATACTGTTTAGAAATGACAAATATTATACATATGTTAATTATATATTATTTGGAAGTTTTCTGCATGCATATTTCTTTCTACCGTTGCCATCCGCATCTAATCTCTCGCGACTCACTTAAATTTAGTGGCCATTTTCTTATCGCGTAAATGCGAATTTTCTTTTAATGTTCAGGCGTTTTTCCTTCGGCATCTAAATTTTTAAATTTCATAGTCTTTAAGGTATGCGATCCTTCCCGCGGAATTGATTTTCTCGGCGTGAGAGAATGTCGAGAGACGACGGACGGCGCAAGCGGCAAGCGGTTTTACAGCAGTTTCGCGAATAAATCGCGCACTTTTCATTCGTTAAATTCGCTTTCGGCTCGAAGTGGATAAGTTACGATTTTTCCACGGGCGAAGATCGCACAGCGGCGATTCCGGTGCCGTTTGCGCTTATGCGGGTTAAATTGCACCGTGGCACTATGCCGGCTGTGAGTTATTGCACTATGAAGCACAAAAATAAACGTCTCTTGGCTTAGTTACTCTTGCCAGCTAACTGTGCCAAGCGAAATATTCAAAGCAAACTGCCAACAGATATTTAGTATGTACTGTACACTAAACGATGGGCTTTATTAAAAAGATATTCAGAGAATTGCTTTGTTCTATATATTGTTACACATCAATTTAATTCAATTTCTAATAAATGTAAATAAATATTTACAATTTGTTATACTTTGATTTCTTACTTTTCTTATTCTTCTATAAAGCAAAAACTGTCGTATAAAATATCATATTTAAGATTTCTTTGACGCTTGCTTCATTTTAATTCAATATTTTTCCATTTATATCTAGCGAATATTTAATTCGGTGAATATGGATTGAAAATGTTTGGAAGATTTGCGACGTTTATCTTTTCAGGCAATTAGTATTTTTCTCGAGTGTTCTGATAAACGCTCCGAGTTTGCCGAATTAACGCATTTTTTTAAAGCACGTTTGGTTTGTGTATAAAATATTAAAATTTCACCGTCGGTTTCGTGACTACCGCGGCACTCGAGCGAACTAGAGCTGAAAGTAGGTCGAAGTAGATCGCAAAGTGAACGAGGTGGAAGTTTTAACAGAAACCGTCAAGATGATGTAGAACTCTAACGAAGTTTGTCTTAGTCGTTTCGCTAAATTTCAGGTAGCATTGATATTGTTAATCAATGGATATTGCTTACGTTATAGGCAGGTTGCATATAATTTCGCAAATACAACGTGATCTGTAACTTATTGCATTCAATTTAAATCTAACTATGAAATTACCATGAGCAACAAAAATTTATAGTTAAAGTTTCATTTTTCTAAATACATATATATGAGTGTTTTTTTACATAAAAAAGTATTTGGAACACAAATTATTTTTTATATTCAATTATATTCATTCAATTCAATTATATAATATTTTTTCAAGTGTGATTTTTTATAGTATATACTAATATACTATAATAATTATATTAATAAATTAATATATACATAATTTTTAAAATTGAAAGCGCAATAATTACCGATATTTTTTCTATTATAAGTACATAGTATGTGTATAACGAATATGGTAAAAGTATGATAAGAAAGATATTTACGATGTGTGCACACAATATGGAATTATAAAAAAACGTTATCCCGAATAGTACGAGGCCGAAGATAACGTGTAAATATGTAGAAGTATTTACCAATGTAAAAGTAATTATCATTCTTTCTCTCTCTCTCTCTCTCTCTCTCTATCTTTCTGTGGCTGCCGCACACGCGTATACAACTTTGTCACGCGGCCAATCCGGTTTTCATAATCGCAGCACGCTTCCTCGTAAATTTGTCGGCACTGTATCATCACAAAATATCGCTTCTCTGCTACGTTGTAGTAAGCCGAAGAGATGCTTTTTAAATTTTATTACACAGAGTGCAGACATCGCCGGATCGACACACGTTAAAAGGCGTAAAGAAACTCAAGCGCAAAGGAAAAAAATATAAAAACTAGCGTAATACATAAGCGTTAGAAGAAAAAAAAAAAGATTCGATAAAAAATCACCAAAAGTTGTACTTTGCAATTTACAGGCGCAGAAGACAAACAAAATCACATATGTTACATACACATAAACTTTCTTACTGTATTTTCCATAAACGTTTTTATCGTTTGCTATAACATTCATATATAAAAAAATCGACATTATGCTTAGTTTTTAATTTTTGTTGGTTGAACTGTAATTTTGAGATGAAACATTGTAATAGAATTGATGATAAATTGATAGAATTGTTACCGATATACTTATTTAATTTGGTTAGTTTGTTTTAATAGTTTTGTAAAATATTTCTATAAAATTCTAATTTAACATTTATTTTTGAATATCTAACATTTAATATTTTATAAATATCTTTGATAAATTTTTTTTCAAGTTTTTATAAATTTTTGCAAGAAATTATACTTTCGTCGAAATTGTTTTGCTTTTCAAAAAAAGATAGACATCAGATGTATCGGAGAATCCGTTCCCAAAATATCTTCTTTGATGGTATCAGAAAATAAATGTACAAATTAGTAAAATCATTAGTATATTTCATTCGACATTTAATCAATAAATCGAGTTTGACAAGGATGATCGACGCTCATCGACAACGCAAAAGAGAGGCAGTAACAAAGAAAGGAAAAGAAAAAAGAGGATCGTCTGCATGGAAAGAGACAACGAGAACGAAGGAGACGTAAAAGAGACTAGCGGGTGGCATCTCTCATCGAACGCGAAGGAGAAGGAGATACCGAAGAGCAATTTGGCCCTGTAATTACTGGTAAACACGAGGGAAGCGGGGAACAAGGAGAGAGCTAGGGACGACGGGATGGGATGCACGAGAACCCTATAATCTTGGTGGGACCGCCCCTTGTTTGCTTGTATAATTACCCTGTGGTCCTCCTTCGATGAGGCCCCAATGCTGAGGCCCCAGTTCCAATCCGTCGGCCCGTTTCGTTCATTCTGCGTATGCGTGCGTGCGTGCGTGCGTGCGTGCATGCATATATATATATATGTGTGTGTGTGTGTGTGTGTGTGTGTGCTCAGCCATAATACTGATATCATTACCTAATGCACTGCTCATGCATTCGTACTGCGTGCTGCCTCGTAGCCACTCTCGCGGCCTTACGATACGCTCTCTTCGCTCTCTCGCTTTCTGTCGCTTTCTCTCTTTCTTTCTCCAGGAGTAACCCTTCTTTCCCGCGTTCCTTCCGCAACTCCCTCACTCACTGCCGTCTCTTCGTTTCCTCGCTCGACGATTTCTCAGGATTGACGTAATTGGCTTATTTGCATTGTTCCGTCTGTGTGCCTCTCTCCTATAATGCGCGCGATGGATCATTCGCGAGCAATTCAAAAGGCTTGTGAGAGCAAACGGAGTTGTCTTTGGTACATATATAGATAGTATAGGAAAACGCCGGCTTGCGCGTGTGCGAGACTTCGAATGGAATAGATGGAATTGAAATTCCTGAAAGCACGCGCGCGTAACTTTTTGAAAAGTCTCTATCGAGGATAATTCCATGATTTTTTGCCACGCTGCGACGAGCCGCGAAGGTGAGAAGGTCAGAAAGTGGCGGAAAAAATTGAATAATTTAAACGTTTCTTGCAAATCTACTTATGCAGAGATAAGAATAAATTGTTGTCTTTTGTCGAGATTGACCGGCGAGGAACGGTAATTCGAGTCAAACATTAAGCCTATGTTCTGATTTTCCGACAAAGTAAAAAATAATGAACAAATGTGATATGCTCGACATAACAAGACTCGAGAATTACATACGGATATCGTTTTATGCGTGCTCGGTGCAGCGAGCCAAAATTGAGAGAAGACTATTTATCTTTTGGTCATAAAGTTTTTACGAGAACGTATGTTTCTCTGGTACTGTATTTCCTCGCCAAAGGTTTGCAAGTGTAAATATGGAGATAAAAATATACGATATGAGTATAGTTCTAATTTGATACAAAAATAGAGAAATTTACTAGATAATTTTCATTCAATCATCCTTTTTTTAGATGGAGTAGGCACACTCTATCTAAACTTCACTCTCGTGATTATTTTAACGCAACGTTATTTCTCCAAATTTATAGCTTGGGTCTAGTCAAGAGGCGGGCTAATCAAGACATATTAAAATAAACCATTACTCGGAGAATGAATATGAACGAACAATTAAATTATTTCTTAAAAGCTTTTTCCCAAACCGACCACGCATTGAGTCAATTAAATTAAATTAAAGTTCTCCTGCATTTTCCTCTTTGTTCCACTTTTCATCTCTCTCGCTCATTTTTTCTACTCTTTCGGTAGCCGGCTGCCCGTGTAATTCATTAGTAAAATAGGATTATATATATTCGGTCTCTGTTTTGTCGATTTAAGCGCAGCATCCTCTTGCGAAACAAAAAACTGAGCGATTACAACATCGATGATTTAAATGAGAAAATTATCGACTTGTGTCCAAAACCGACTCTAATAAAAGTTAATGAAGTCCAAAATATAGCCAGTATTAGGACATTTCAAGATTTGTTTAAATATGATACTATCCAGATAACTGTGTGTGACGTTTTTCAAATTCCGATTACTCAAAATATTCAAACAATAAAACATTAAATCTAGATTCGCAAATGATGTACAATAATTGACTTATAAAAAACACGGGACAAAACATATCAGCAACAAGCATCGCTATTCTCATAAGTTGCGCACTTGATATTAACTTTCTTGTTTTTTTCTCTATATTTCTTATCTCTTTAAGAATGCGCAGCGCGTAAATGGGTCGAGCTTTTTTCGTGCGCAAGAGACGTTGATCATCTCGGCCAAAGCGACGTCACGTTAGCGCTCAGCTTTAACGAGGCACTGACGCGTCGCTCGAAGATTATAATTCAAAGGGTATAAGTTGACGTGCAGTCATCTGGACATTCGCGAAAACACCTTACAGTCTTTACACCGACTAGTGGAAATACACGCACCTTCTCCCGTTTTTTTTATCCGTGCCACTCGTGGTATGTTTTTGATGTCGAAATACACCCCGTCGTTTTTCTAATAACTCCAGTTTTATGTTTTCTTACCACGATCACTGTCAACATCGGGGTGTATTTGAGTGCAAAAGTCCCGTCTTTGATGTCAGTTGCAATTGATGTTGGAACACCATTTGCGCGCTCGCAATTTGTATCTATCACTTTAGTAAGTATATAGTGTTTTACTGTGTCGAATAATATAAAAAATTTTTCTATTTTATTAGAAATGTATTGAAGATTTACAAAGAATAATTTATCAAACTCAATAAACTATTATTTTGTATAATTAAGTTACGTCTATAAAGATATTACATATTTCAATATAGGCGACACAAGTGTTGTCAGAAAAATCTATAAATAAAAATAGCATTTTTTTTTCAAGTTCTCTCGCGATTATAGAGCAAATTGTTGCTTTCTACTATTCTGTTGAATTTTTTTGTTAAACGTATCCTGAAAGTTAAGCGATAAAACGACCTAATCGATACATGAAACTATGTTCTCAAGAAACATGTTCTTCTTTAACTTATTTAATCTATGTTATGTGCACAAAAAGAAACGAACACGAAGAAGAAGCACCGGAAAGCGGAAAAAAGAATCACTCTCCGACGCGTTTGCCTGGATATCCGTAGGGATTAGTGTGGCGACGTTATTCTACGTTTGGAACATGTTTGGGCGACGGGGAAGTGCGTAGGCGTATGGCGAAAAGCCAACGCCAGACAGCCACTTCGTTTCTCCTCCGATATCACTAGACAAATCGGAGTATATGCGACGTTCGCGTCTTCTTTCCCTCCGTTCATGCTGTCGCGTTCATGTTACACGCATATGGCCACGCACACTCACTCTTATTCGCACGTGTCGTCGCCATTACACGCTCGTTCGCCGGCATTCGGGATATGTAAGATTCCTGCCCACGTCACGACAAATTGTTGCTCAGCTGATCGACCGACCCACCGCTGTTTGGTGAAACTTAAATCTTCTCCGTTTTCTTCTTTTCTTCTCGTCTCTCTCTCTCTCTCTCTCTCTCTCTCGTTTCTCTCTCTTTTTTTGTTATCAAATGCGTAACGAGCCGATATACATTCGTATTGCAGCAAGAAAAAGAGAGGAAAAGAGGAAGAAAGATTCATACTTTCGTGTGGCAGATGTAATGACAGTACTGGTGGCAAATTGCCGGGCTCCAGCAATACTCGTTATAACGATTTATCAAGCATCGCGCAACCACTCGTGCGATCGTTGCGAGGTATGATCAGTACACGTGTAATAATAGGCGAATTAATCAATTTCAACGAGAGTGATCTTCTCGATGAAAGCAGAATCTTGCTGCCGTCATCGTTCATACTCGTCGTTGTCGTTATCATAACTTCAGTCGCGCTTGTTTCTTCGATTCGCACCCATTGACCGATTTTCATAGGAGATCGAGACTGACTACTTGGAATCGACACTCCGTGACGCGTCGACACACCGGGAAATCTCAGTTTCCGACAATCCTTTTCGACGGAAGTGTAAAACTAAGAGGGTTCCGCACGGCTGCTGTCTTTCGCTCTCGATTTTCTCTTTCTCTCTTACTTTTTCTTATCTGTGTTCTGTTTCCTCGGACTTCTTCGATGTCGACCCGGTCGAGTGCGCGCGACTGCTGTCTACCTTCATCTATATTTTTCTCTCTCGTGTAACTTTGTAGATTCCTTTTGCAAATCTTTCGTGTTCTTCTTTCCGCATTTATTTTTAGAGCCGGCAAGGCAGGCAATCACTGAATGAGGCAGATCGATGCCGAGAGCGGATTCGATTTATAAGAAGCAGTCGATACGAATGTAATATCGCAAACAAATACTTATCGCGCAAAACCGTTTTTTGAAGTTTCAAGTTGCCGCAAAAAAGGGGGACATGAGAAGTTACGATTGATTTAATAGGTGCCTCTTTGATACCACGGATTGAAACGCCACATCAAAACGCTTCTTTTTGTGTTCTCTCTCTCTCTCTCTTTTTCTCGAAAACCACGTCAAAGTTTTAAGTGAGGTATCGAGGCCGAGATATCTTTGCGCATGCTATCGTACGACAGAGCCTCGTGATCCGTATGTTACCGCGTTGCGCATTGTATCTCTATTAGTCAAATTGTAAATTATAGAGTCGTAAACTCTTATCAGAACTTTCCACTATAATAGTTTTTTTTAAAGGTGGTTATTACAATTCTTAACTGGAAATGATTATATAGTCGCACTATAGCACGCTGCAAAGTACTAAAATTTAATAAATTAATAAAAATTAATTATATATAACTGTAAGTTATATTTTTATTAAATAATACAAATTGATGTTTAAATATTTTTTAATCATATTTAATTAATCTCGAAAATAATCTTTCTTTTTTGCAGAAAATACAGAAAATTTTACACACAAAATCGAGATGCTTCCATGGAATTTTAACGATAGTTAAAAAAGCACTACATTAATAAAAATAAAAGAGAGAAAGAGAGAAAGAGATAAAAGAGAACAATTGTTATTCACTTAACTAACTTTTTGTTTATTGTTTAAAATCAAGAACAAAAAGTGTTATTATTTTTATATAAAAAACAATTGAAAAAAGGCACCTAAAATTGCATGTGATAATGTAATTGGAAAGTCACTTGATTTTTAGTAAATTTACATTTTATGCGTACTCCAACCATTCCATTAATTAAATTTGCGTTTCGACGGAGATGTACGTACGTGTCTCATTATTTCGAATGACGTGAGTGCATAATTATCGATTAGCATATGTGTGTGTGTTTATGCACATGTACATAAAAAATTAAAAATACAATATAAAATTTTATAACACATGTTATGTTTGTTCAAAATAATTGAAGTTATTTAAATTCGTAAAATACAGAAATGTATTATTATGCAAAAACATAGAATGGTAATTACAATTAGGTTAAAACGCATGATAAGCCTTTGAATGCGTGACGCGCTTGATATAGTTGGTGACTTTTTTCTGTGCTTATAGAGATACGCGGCACTGGCAGATTTTATTATGTTGCATGAAGAATATGTGAGAACCGTGTTTTCTACAAATTCGTGCGAGACAATGGAAAACTGCTGCGGTTTTACGATGAACGATATGAGACAAACTTGCTATCTAATTAATTAAAAGTGAACTATATTAATATCGCATCGTTATTTGATCTATTACGCGATTGAAGCTCTTCACACCTAGCACTGTCGACCTTGAATGAATGAAAATTACAACTAAAAAAAGAAAATAAATATTAGCAAAAATAAATATTTGACCTGACTGACATTATAACAGACGTTTTAGCCGAGCATCTTTCATTGTTCGAGTTAAATCCTGAGCCACTATCGGCGGGCCGCTAATAAAATCGCCGTACGGTAATTTTTCATCAAACAATAGACATCTTTCGACCGTTCGGCTCAAACATACGTTACAAGTCCCAACAAAGTGAAAACATAATTTATCGACATTGTGTATAACTCATGAATTTATTCAACGCGCAGCATCGCCCGCGTGACGTTTCGGAAGGTTAGCAATTCCGATAAAACATTTTCCGTATCTCATTTTGATCGAAGTATCTTCTCCACATTGAAACGCGGTGATAGGTATATCAAGCGCGCTTGAAGTCATTCGGCAACGGCCGCGAACAAGGCTATGTGCTGTTCCAATTTAAACTAGTCGCGATAAGAGATCCTTCTTGTGCAGAAACTTCTCCAATTGTTGCACAACACATGCGAATATGTACACATATGCAATCTTTTATTTTTTGCATGTTAAACGATGTAATGTGATAAATACCATTAACGTTAATATATTTACTATAAGATGCTATAGATTTTGTTAAGACAAGAGAGATAGAAAAAATATTTTATTTTATTTTTTAACATAAATATATAAAGTCGATTTCTTTCTGTAAGAATATTTACAAGTTTATCAAAAAAGATGACAAAACTTTGTAATTTTGTATAGAACTTTTTGATATTTTTATTTGTGCATAAAAAGAATGCAATAAAGTATTGCAAAATATTAACTCTTGCAATTTTAGCCATGTAAGAGTCTTTAATGTCCTTGTGCAAAAGTATACGATCATATTATATTAACATATCCAACAATAAAAAAGAGATAACGAAGTGATCTAGCAGAGAAAATACTGAACGTATCACAGACTGCATAGCTTTTGCACATCATGATTACACTAGTTACATAAGAAACAACTTTCGCCTAACATACGTTTTAAACTTTTTCTCTGCCAGATTGTTGTATTTGAGAAAACTGAGATTCATTTATACGGGGTCAGGGGTCAAGGATGCGATGAATGGCAATCTCTCTCTCTCTCTCTCTTTCTTTTTCTTTTTCTGACCACATATTTTAAGTGTCGTTGCGAAAAACAATGCAAACAGATATTACGGAGAAACTCCACGTCGTAATTCATTCTTATACGACGCAGGTTTAGACTTCGTCGACGCTGAACCAACAAACCGATAAAGACTCAATATATCCCCGGCAAAGTGCGCTTATGATCGCTTAGAATGTAAATTTTGTCTGACTGTAGTGATTATGCTGAGAAGTTGGATGCAGTGGTCAAAGGTTCCTCATATCTTCTGCGCGACCGGCGACTCTCCTTTCCTGCTAAAGTTGGTTGCCTCCCTTTCTCCTACTTATTCCAATCAAAGACATGTCAAGGATTTTAACAAAGGGTAAGCATAATTCACTGCGCATATTGGTAGCTCGATCTTCGGCTGGCTGAGCTTGAAAACGAAAAGAGAGAAAAAGAGATAAGGAAAACGAGGACAAAGAAAGCAGAAGAGAGTGCACAAAGCACGGAGAATCAGAGAAAGAGAAGAGAAGAGAGAAAGAGTAGCGCGAGATAACAAACCTATAGAGATCGCAGGTCTGCCAACCTTATGAAATATATACTCATATATCAATAGCGTGCATATCAATTGCCACTACTGCCAATTGCCATGACTATAAAGCCAAACCAACTACGCTGATGGTGGCAAACGCAGCAGAATCGAACGAGGAAGGGAATGAGGGAGAAAGATAGGGGTCTACCTGTGAAACTCACGGCAGGTCCACGGGCTGTTATCCGATCGATCTTTATTAGCCATAAATTTGATATGATATGTGCAGAATATGATAATGGCTATCAACCTTTCGAAATTGCCGAACAACTCCTTCCCTTGCGTCGTGATGGTAACCCTAACATACACATGTATTCTGTTTTAAAAATCAAACTGATAAAGAATTTTAAAAATGTTAGAAGATAAACGTATTAACAAAACTTAAATATATCTACAGTATAAATAAATATAAATAATTAATAATTTTGCAAATATATGATTTTTCCGCAATGTGGGATCTATAGTACGATATCAATGACGATGCAGTTGAAATAATTCAAATATGTTTAATATTAGAGCGTATGTGAACTATTTACAGGGTATCTTGCACAATGATATATATCTTCAAAATTGTAATAAACGTTTCTACTTTATTTTTAGTTCTCTTCAGTGTTCTACATAATTAAAACAAACATAAACATATATGGCGTTAACAATTCTCTATCAAACTCTAAAAATAGATGTAGAAAAACATATCTCGAATCTAGCCATCACTCACATTTTTTGACGAAATTGTTGTTAAGCAGTTGAAATAGTTTGTCTTGATTGGAAAAGTGAATTTATAAACTTTGTTCAGCTCGTTAAATCTCTTCTCCAATTCAGTTTTCTCTACCTCACACTTTTGCAGGATGTTAAGTAAATTTAGGAACGCGCTACATCATTCTGCTCTCTCATTTGCATATGGATTCTTCGAACACATATGTCATTTGATGCATAAATTATAGCTCTTTACCTGTTTTACCAATCTACAAAAAATAATATACACTAAAAATTTTAAAAACGTAAAATAAACTTTAAACTTTTACATTTGAAACTGATGCTAACATTTTCTGTTTTGCAGCAGCAAAACGAGGATTTTCTGTTTTGTTTTTTCCTTTTTTTAAATGGCGCGGTTTATGTTATAAATATGTTTTCTACTTTAAACAAAAAATTAAACTCTTATTACTATCCCAAATATTTTCCATTAATTGGAAAAGGAGTTATAAAAACTATCTCTTGCAAAATTCATGTATATAGTTTTTTCATTAAAAATAATTATAAACTCGAGTGCTATTAATTTTTATTTAACCAGATATTGCAAAAGAGACTCGTTCACAGCATGTTCTACTGCTATTGACGGAGAGTCAACTTTTGAGTGCTCTTTTAATTAGCGTCAACATGATTAGATCTACAGATGAAAAGGGTTCTTTCTAAAGAGAGTCCAGAATAAATTTATGTGACTTGGAGCGGTAAAACGAAAAAGTTGGATCAGGAGCAATGAGCATATAAACGAGGATACACATAGTTTGCTCGCATAATTTCTGGTTTTTGTTCATGACTTTGAATTAACAAAGAAAAAAATATTTACACATATTTTATCTTAAATACAAGTTGAGAAAACTTTAAGATATGATTAATTTAAAAATTTATATTATTTGTGAAAACTCTGTTCTGCAAGAGATTGCAAATTGATAATGAAAAATTATTTATTTATAATAATTTATATTCACAATTAGTACAATAATTGGTACAATATTAGTGTTTTTATGTATCTATCAAAAACATCAAAGCGTTAGAGAAGAATAAAAGCCATGAGATAAAATACAAGACAAAGGATAATTTTTTTTCTCTTGCATACGATAAATTGAGCAGGACATTTTATGGCCACAATATTACTAAAACGCAATTGTGGCAATCAATTATTCCAGAATTATGCATTATTCTTGCTCAACTTCCGCATTGAATTTCTATTGTTCTTTTTTTGTAATAATCAAAAAATAAAATAATTTAATTTTCTGAGCCATAACGCAAAAATAAATAACAACGCCTTTCATAATTATCGTCATTACTGAATTAATACATTAATATTTATTTATATTTTTTCTCTACTATACCTTCTCATATTTAAATTACACACACATTCATACATTTTTAGAGAGATATTATTGAAATTATCTTTAATACAATCTACTAAAAATATGTGCCATATATAAATATTCGCAAAACAATAGTACACGTATTCGTTGAAAAATTATTTTAATGATAAAAGAGTTAATCACTGCATTCAACGGCAAATATGATAATTTTATATTTCTCCACCGTTGCTCGATGTAGTTCGATTTGAACTCACGCACGCGATGCAATCTGTCGTTATGTTTTCCGCAAAATAGCTTACGCTCTACGCGTATTCGAGGATATTTCTTTTTCTACGGATCTTCTGAGGATTGTAGCAAAGACACACGGCAAGCAAGACAAAGATGCACGCGAGAAGCCTACGCCCGACGAAACTAATGTTACTTTTTTACCAAAGAGAGTTGGTAGCCAGTTTGCTTTGCTCTTCTGTCTCGGCAGTCTCGGCCGTCCGCCCATAGTAGACGGAGGTTCAACTGTGCAAAATGACTTAATGAACGGTATCTTCCACTCTGACTCTCTAATCATTCCGGGTACTTACTTCTTGCCGTTAGCCATTTACTTTCGCAACTAGTGCTTCTTTTGCCATCGATTTCTTTTCTGTTCGCGCGCGTAGTTTGCGAGTCGGTCATTTTTTCTTTTAGTTCGCTGACGAGATTCAATAATTATGGGAAAATCTAACGGAAGAGAACACCTACGTGGAGACTTCTTTGCATAGCTGCAGCTGGATCGCGTGACATTTTTTTTTCCGGCATTGATTGACCGGACACAATCAGCTCCGCGCTTGTTTCTATAAAGTTGATCTTGAATAGATCTCGAGCATTGTTGTAGACCGGAATGGCTGAATACAGATCGCGAGCGATTTTAAAAAAGGATTTGCATATTCGCACACGTTTTGAGTTGAAATCTGTTTGATGAGAAAAAATAAAAAAGAGTTGCTATTGTTTTAATGCTGCATTATTTCTTGATTTCGATCTTTTTAGATCGTTTTCTGCATTATAACTTTAATTGTCAAATCAATAACTTCTTAAATGAAAATAGGTTAAAGTACTATGATGATAATTAAAAACTAGAGATCGCACGCATATCTCGAGCGTGAAGCAAATCACGAGAGAGCATCCCCGACGTATCGTCTCTTTCGTGCATGCAAAAACTGATTGGTGCGAAGTACGAGCGAGTTTGCCTGTCGGCTGTGTGGCTACCTCGTTATTGCGAGGCAACGACTTGTAGCGCGAGATACAGTTGTAAATTGAAACTCGGCCGGAAGAGGAAGAAAGAGAGAGAGGACCGGCCGGCGACCTTTCGATGGATCGAGTAGTAGGAAAAAAAAGCACGAAGGGAAAATCGTCGGCCTCAAGCCGGACAGACTCATAATCTTTAAATTAGATTCATTTCGTGGTGTGGAAGTTATGTGTCGACGTGTACATATATACATACATACATATGTATATATAAATATATATATATATATATATACACGTATACATACACACACGTACACACGCGCGCGTGCGTGTGTGTGTAACCAAGAGTCTGCAAATATATATTATGACGACACGGTCCGCATTCTTCGCGAAATGCAATGACACCTCTCTCCAGTATTATGCGTCTCTTTCGCATAATACTGTGTTTTATTCTGTTTTTTCTTCTTGTTTTCATCGCAAAGGCGTGTGCGAGTGCGCGCACAACGCTAGAGCGCCTCGTCTTCTCGCGTCCTGGATGAACCTCTCGACGAGACTCCCGCGTATAGTGGCTGTAAACGCAGCAAGAGAAGAGGTATTAATATTACATTCGGGACCATCTGGCGACACGGCGGGTTATTAAAATGTAAACTTTATTATCATTCCTTAATGTAATTACATTTTTTTTCATCTTTGCCCATTTTCTCGCGCCTTGCGCGTTCCGTATATCTCAGCGCGTGTTTCCGGCAGTTACATTAAAATTCTCATTTCGAGAAAGAATTGTTTCTTTCGAGCACTCGTCTTGTTCGAATCTCCCATGTCGAATCTCCCATTTCGATTTTTGATGCGTTCTCTTGCGATGTTTTGCTAGTATTCGCATCCGGAAAGCCTTTGATGTCGATTCTCATAAATTTTCTTCATGTTTACTTGCAGACTCGATAGAATTTTCAAATTATACCGTCATGTAACTTGTCAGAATCAAATTTGCAGCGAATATGTCGAAAGATTGTGTACAATATCGTTGATTAAATTGCTGGCGTTAGCTATGCTGTCTGAATTGCCGCATGGCAATCTAAACCGTTTTTTTTTTTTTTTTTTTTCAATTTCTTACAATCTTTCTTAAGCAAGGAAAAGTTTAATATATATGGAGTACGCATAAAAAAAATGCATTCACTTTTAATTACTGAAAATAGAATTTGACAGCGATCATTTTTAATGAATATTTAAAACAAACTTTATATGCGAATTATTGTAATAAAGTTTCTTTAAAGTGTTTTTTGTTCTTTTTTACTTCTTTAAAGTGATTTCATTCAATAATAAATACTAAAAAAAATCCTAACATTTCGTGATTTATTTATTTGTGAAAGAAAACAAGAAGATTTTGCACGTTAATTTTAGGCAATACATTGTATAGCTTACGTACAAAACTTCGCTATTATTAGAATTATAGTGCGCTTCACGAGTGATAATTGCTTTTCCGAAAATAACGTGTCTTTGCGTAATTCCAAGAGTGCAATTTTCCGAGAGTATCTGTGACGCGAAGCTGTGACGTTAAATATCGTAAGCGGTTTGCGAGATCTCACTTAATGTCTCTATATACGATGATTATTTAACCAAACATGCCATTCATTTCTATTTTTTGGATCATTACTCAAGTTCTTATTAATATTCCAATTTTCATAGAGAATGAAAGAGAGAAAGAGAAAGAGAAAGAGAGAGAGAAAGAGAGAGAGAGAGAGAGAGAGAGAGAGAGAGAGTGTGTGTGTGTGTGTGTGTGTGTGTGTGTGTGTGTGTGTGGACTGATGATTCTCGCGACGTCGATCGACGCCAAATCGACAAACGAGACTGTTTATCGCGCGGCGATCACAACACGGGTGGCATGGCAATCACGAGCGGATAATTGCGCGCAAAGTGGCCTTTACATTCTCGCACCGATTCATCGCGATAATCGGTGACGGCGCGATTGTAATAAAACAGTGAACATCAAGCAATAAATCATGCAAATCGCAATTGATAATGTAAACGTTTTACATGTTCACTAGTGACAATATTTACGGAAAAAGACTCAAGAGAAGATCTGTGCACAAAGATGGTACATTCGATCGCACAGAAAGTCTGGTTGGTGCAAAGACGCGGAAACAAGGACGCGGTTTCAGAATTGTTCCGCGACAACAATGGTCGACTATGCGCCGACTTCTGCAACAATGCCTCTGCTTCGCTGCCGAAGCCACTTTGGTTAATTAATTGCCCGACTCTCTTTGTTGACGAGCAAGCCGCCGATCCCTATATTTAGCGGTTTTCTACCTGAATTAATTAATAGATCCGTCGAGCGACTGGCGCGCAAAAAATCTAATGTTCAGAGTAAAGAGAATTGCGCAGTACTGGATAAATAAAAAAGGCAATTTAACGGCAAAAAGATGATAATTATACGAAATTTATTACTTTTGAGTATATATATATATTTTTCTTTTTATTTAAATATCACACGCACAAGATTTTTTGAGAAAAACAATAAACGCGTGAAATCTCTTGTGCGCGCCAAATAAGACGCGAACGATAATTAAGGCGCTACCGACCGCATGCTTCGTTGAAATGTTGAAATATGTAATGCGTTTGTTTGCTTTCCTCTCACTCACAATGATACGTAACTGCATCGGTATCGAATTGCGTTACGATCACATCACAATGTTACAAGCAAACTTTATGAGAAGAAATTGATTATTAAGAGCAACTATATAATATCTGGATGATATCATCTAGAAACTTATAATAACAACAGTTAAATAATTCATTGAAAAGTTTTTCACGTTTGCTAGAATGGAAAACATAATTCTCTTCTGCAGTTAATCCGCGCAAGTTCTGGACATGTTTTCTGTGAAAGTTAAGGCTTCAAACGACGCGATCATTCAATAAATATTCGTTACATCAAAGCAAGTACTAACATATCTTGATGTGACAAGGTATAATTTGTATGAGAAAAAAAAATAACAAGATGAAACGCGCTTAGCAAAGGGTGCATTTTGACATCGCGCTCGATAATTATCGAAATTATAATTTGATATATGAATGAACGTATATTCTCTGATGTATGACTGTAGATGTGGTACATAATATTGCAATGTTTACTCAGGACTTTATAAACAACGCTCGTCCACTCCTTCAAATTGTATAACGGAAAGTGCATCACTCTCGAGCAAGCAAGAATATAGAAACTCAGTTTCGGAACTCTGCCTCGAGGTTAACTTCGAACATGCTGTTATTCTCGAAGAGAGAACTCGGCTACAGTTAAAATCAAATTGCGCGAGGAATAGTACTGTTTATCGTGTTGAGCAGCATAAACATTTTCCTTCCGGTACATCAAATAGACTTCGAAAGCATGCGTATATTATATATACATATAATAATGCTTAACAGAATCTTGAATGTATTTTTACGCATAAATATCATATACATACATATACATGTATATATTGTATATCAATGATAGTTTCGATATTTTTGGTTTTTTACATGTCATACTTGAAGCGTCAAGAAAAATTTTACAATGTATATTTTGATATTATTAGAAAAATTTTCGAAGACGTGTACAAAAAACAACTCATTATAACAATCTTTTATTTTCTATTAACGGTCCTCTAATGAAATTATCGCAAAAAAATTAAAATATAAATCCAAAGTACGAAAACAAGCATGAAACATATGTGCTCTGCCAACATTTTTGTTTAACAAATTTATACAAAATTATTTAAAAACCAAAATTATGTAACCAAATATGTAATCGAATGTTCTGAACTATCTTCTGATTACAGAATAATTTTCGATCTACTTAATGATCGTAAAAACAGATTGTACGCTGATTGATATCATCGATTAGATTTGCGTAAAATTATATTACTAGTAAAAAAGAAACAATTTATATTAAAAAAAAAATCTTGTATCATTTTTCCAATACAAAATTTCAAGATTATGTAAGAAAAACGAGCGTTAAAAATAAGCAATTTAAAGATCTAGTTTACACGACATTAAACTACTACCAAACGGATATTAATTACATAAAGCGTTAACGAGTCTGACAATAACGTCGTAATCGACGTGCGATTAATGCGTTATCAAACGTTGATTTGCCGAACAGAAAATATGGTTTTCCGAGCAAGCGCGCGCACATATCTGAATGGCAGAGAATAACAATGAATACCATTCATCGCGCAGTGTCAGCACACTCGCTCCCCTGTTACTCTCACCGCAAACGTTTGGTAAAGAGTGATTCTGATATTCGCGCGCTCGGAGAACTGTTGAACATCGTCAACCTTACTGAGCTTCAACCCTTTAATGCGCCGATGATAATTAATGATTTTCAATAAGCTGTCTCTTTATCCTTCTAAGATCACTGCATAGAATCAAAACGGTAGTTGAATTAATTACATTTCTCGTACGTACAAAAATATAAAATAATGTTTATAGAAAACTTTGCTATCTCTTTTTGTAACATTTGTAATTTTATGAATACTTATTTCAAAAAAAAATATTTTAAAAAATCTTTAAAGTCTTAGTAAATATTCTAAATAATACCGAGTAATATGTGTAAGTGAAAAATATAGAGAGCAAGTATATTATTTTAATATAGAATGTAATGAGAGACGTCTCACTGTGTTTTACCAATAATAAAATGTTATTTTTCGAGATTTGAAATATTGAAATAAGGAGTTCTGAAGTGATCGGATATAATTTGAATTTGATGAATCGTGCATACACGTGCATTTAATGCGGAAATATTAGAAATACGGCTCTCACGATTTCTTTTTAATAAGCGATTTATCGTGATTTAAATGGGATGATTAGAAGTCGATGCGAATCAGCACTAAAGAGCGATGTCGTGCATTTAAATGTAAATTTACGATTTCCACAGTCGCGCGTCCAAAATTATGGCAGCCGTAACGAAAAGTTTAATATTTTTTCGATTTGCAATCAAATAGGAGAAAGCGCGCTGTGCGGCGAATGTTGTTTCGTGTAACGAAAATGCATAAATTATAGTATAGAAAAACGTATGTATAATATTGAAAATATCATTGACCAAATGCTTATATGTACACCAATTATAACACCAAACTTTGAATGTTATATCGATATACATATTCTACGAGTAATATTATGTAGTAAAGACATGATCTAAATATATCGACGTGACCGTCAATTAATTACTGTACATCACGATGATATCGTTTTATTACGATAATCAAATATAATTCATTGACATACGCATAAAATATGTACATAATATACTTTCTTTCAGATTAAATTTTTGTTTGCTCGGAGATCTCTTGTGTACAGCGCACTCCTTAGAGACATTTACGAAGATGTTTTTAGTATCTTTTCATCATTTAAATCGAACTGATTTCATTGTTCGAACTGGTTTCGCCGCGACAATATTCATTGAAGCATACGATCGCTATAAATACAAATGAGCAACTTACGAAGGACATGCAAGTGCAGAAATCACGAATAGTCGACTGCAGTCAATCAAGCATTTCGATCTAGATTCTAATTGCGGCTTGCGTAATAATTAACAATGTCGGTAGTTAACTAAACTAGTCGCACGCAGGACCACTTTCACGCGGTGTGACAACGCGAACAATAAATCGTAACGCGGAATGCGAATATAACTCACGAATTTTTCCGACATTTTCATACAGTAATTCTGCGAAGAATAAAACACTCTCCCTATCTTTCTCTTTGACAAGCCGGATTTATTTCAAAGCGTTTCCACCAGTTAATGTCTGATTTATGGCGCTTAAAATCGAAAACTTTACTGAATTTCACCAACGATTCTCTTTATTTATTCTATAGTTTTATATCATTTTATATTCAATGTGGATTACCTATTTCCCTTTTCTGTGAACGTTGTTTGCATCCGCGAGATGAATGCATATGTGCTGTATGAATAGCTCCGTAACATTTTGGTAATAAAAAAGTTTTTATAATCAACTGAATAGCGCTACTTATTTATACAAACTACTGGTTTTAGTTTGGAATTTTTATGCAACTTTGCTCTGCTTTAATTAAATGCGCGTGTGAAAAATATTGCGCAGTAAAACTTTGCAAAATCATCGATTTCTCTCCCGTTGTTTTAATATTGCACACATATAAATTTACAATAAATACTATCTATCTGTATCATATAAATTTACAATAAATTCTATCTATCTGTTATTTATTATTGGCTCGTTTGTAGCAAATATTTAGCATTTAATATGTATAATGCATATTATTACTAATACATTTGACAATTAACGTTAAATTTTGCTATTATTATATGAATTACCGTAATTAAATATGTTATTATGTTCAAATATTCTTTAAAATCTTTTTTTTTTTTTTATATAAAACCACTCACAATTAGAACACTCACATAAAAGAAGATTATATTTTAACAAGCGTCGTTTCAATAAACTCGAAGAGATTCAATACAATTACAAATAAGGTTTATTAACAAGATTACTACAAATACAATATCAAATAAATAAAGAAAACTAGATATTCGCTTTCCGCATAATTAAATTTGAAAGTTGAACCCTACTAAAATTTTACTTCTCACGTAATTTTAAGAGAGAAGACATAACGTTGTTAAATATTTAATTTCAAAGTCATTATATAGACATCTAATTCTAAAATTACAAAGTTGCAACAAATATATCGTCGTTTTTTAAAACGTGAAGTGTAAAAGCAGAGAAATGTTAATTTCAAATATTCTGTCGTTAATATCTTACAACTTTATTTTATCCTCTTGTAAATCTTGTGTCCACATTATTTTGTGGATATCAAAATAATTTTAAACATATAATCACAGGCTATGTTAACCTTTTGTATCAATTTCGTGTTACGTACGTCTCTGACGTTCACACTTGACTTTTCGCTCGTATCTTATCTCACTAGAAACAATACGTAAACTGTCTTATGTTACTTGATCGTTATGACGTTCTTATCGTCAGACCGTCGTGTGTCGGTCGGGATCGCTGCCAAGGCTTTTAATCGACCGACAGAAAAAGTAGCGAGAGCAGATAGGATTGGAGAGATGTGACCGAGAACACGCTAATATGAACAATCCACGACGTACATTGTTTATCGAGTCGACGCGACTTTATATTCTTTGCCGAGTTACTTTCAAAATTCAGGGACTTATACCGACTTTCAACTCTATGATATTAGTTGATTCCGTACATGTCTCATATTGTTTTGCCACAGAACAGGATGACATCGTATGGCATAGGAAATGGATAAGGCGATGCCGCGGCGACACATTGTATGCAATTGATCACTGGTTCTCAATCAGAATGTCGAGAATAACAACTGACGTAACAACTTGACTACTACTTCAATACACTTTTTAGTCATTTTCTCATTTTGATTGTAATTCTTATTTTAATTTGCTTTTTTGTTTCTTATAGAAATATCCTGATCTGTGTAGATTTTAAAGACCGTCTATTCTCTGTAAAATTTACCCTTGCTTTCTCTTTGAAGATAGATGCAGATATGCAAAAAAAAAAAATAAATAAAAAAACCAGTCGCAGAATATTAAGTTGAACTAATTCGTCGCGAAACCGATTAACATGCGCTTTTATCCAATCTGCAATCTATATATCTATTACTTTAATACTTCGATTTTGCGTAGTTTTTGAAATAACACATCGTTCTAAACATTACCAGGAAGACATATATTCTGAGAAAATTTTTTATCATATAGATAAGATTGTAAATGATAAAATTACAATGTCCGAACGCGATGTGAGAAATATAATAAAACTAGAATATCTAATGAAATTTCCGCACTCTTTCAGTTGACAGCGAAGATTGACTCCATAGAAGCGGAATAACGCGCATTCTGGGCGACGTAAAGTTCATTTCCGTGCATCGCGCGCGGCTGAAAATTCGCTCTGCCATTGAAATCAGGCCGATCGGAGTTCATGAGAAGTGCATGCGAACGCGAAGGGTGTCCGTACATCTAACGAAGGGTGATTGTAGCGGCGCGCAGAAAAAGAATAAAAGAGCAAAAAAAAAGGTTATTTGTTGCAAGCCTCGCCGGTGTGCAATGAGGCGATATTAAACTCGATCGTGAATTACAAATGTGAAATTGGATTCGCCAGCGAGAAAACAACAGCCGATAATCAATTTTCTTTAGCAACAAAAGATACGACTTTGAATTATAAATTAACATACATCTACTGGCAATAATAATATGAAACAGCGCACGCAAATTCGACTGTAAAGCTTCGCACGTTCTGTTACCAAGACGAGACACACATCACGATCTTGCGCAGGCTGCACTTCATGAATGTTCAGCTTGACTGAACTCTTAATTGCTCTGATTAGCGGAATTTAGCTAGCGCCGGATGGCAAACAAACGCGAGCAACTTCGTTCATCAAGCATGTACTATATATGTATATATGTATGTGTGTTCGTGTGTATAAGATAATTAAATCTTAATTGATCTAGTAATAGTGAAATATGCCGGAAGAATGTGTTAGATTTAATGTACTTTGATCACAACCAGTCATGTGATTCAGGAAGGTAAATTAAAATTGAATACATATCGAATGTTGTATTATTAATTATAACAGCGCGTTGCGAAGGCAGTACGCGCGTGAATGCGAGTATCATAAATATGGTTTCGCTCTATTAATTACGCTTCGCGCTTTTAATTAAATTTCTACGTTGCCGAGCAACACGCCAAGCAGACACGGCATAAATTAGCGGCACGGCTTGTGCAGTCGTTGCTCGCGATGTTCTAATAGAAACGTTAAGGGACGTAAAACGCAGTCAAGCAGAGCTTTTTCGTGGCGAAACGAAGGAGAAGCTGAGCATTGATTTGTTAAAATCGAACACATCGTCGGATTTAATATCTCTGTGATATCGAATTTAATTTGTGAGATCTCAAAATATTAGCGCAACAGGTATCGGTCGATCCAACACACGAGTGCGATTGATTATTGTTTCACAGGCAAACGGGCGTTGCAAAACAAACGCGGATTATTACACATTGTTATCTAACAAGATTGTTTTCGAATTGATAAGTTCGTAGAATCGCAGTTCTTCCTTCTTAATCGCTAGTATAATTCTTTCGTTATTGGATTGCGATCGTCAGATGAACTTGTTAAGACTTGTCTCAAATCTGCTGCTGTAATTGGATGCTTTGTGTTACATAGCTACAACGGCGATACGCGTTGTCGTAAATTGCTCTTGACATTTGTTCTTCTCGAGTTCAATCCGCAAGATTGATTTCTAACACGAGCGACAGTTACACTTCGGTTGCGATATAATATTGATTGTTATGTTGCTTTATTGGCAAAGCGCGACAAAATCAACAAATATGCAACTTTTTAAAAAACATTTCATTTTCTGTTTGAAGGGAATTTTCATATAGAATTAGGAATCGAATTTGTTTTATAACTCTTCTATATATTTTCTTGATTTTAATTAAAACTTAAATATATAAAAAAATATATACTTAGGGTGATTGATAAAAGCGTCCGGAGCGACGCATGAGAAACGATGACGATCGTGTCTCGCATTCATTGTGTGTATGTTATAGTTGGGAGGTTTCATCTTTCAGAGAAATGGGGTGTCACAAGCGGCTCATTATCTCACGTAGTGTTTGTGTGACAGTCAAAGTATAATCATTTACGGCGTCGATGACTTCATTGTTGTCTGTTAAGTTCTTTCTACCAAATCATTTTTGAAGATTCGGAAATAAATAGAAATTGCACGCAGCCATATGAGACAGCAATTCAAAGTCTAATTAGTAAATTTTGAATATTGCAACAGTATGAGCTGATGCAATTTACAAAAATTACTAAGTCTACTTTAGTGTGCTGCACATAAACATTAATAATGAGTCAGCGCTTGACATTTATTCTTTTGAGTGAACTTGTCGATGGCGACGGCAGTGTGATGCTACTGTCATTGTCACACAATACTCATCAATTGTTCTTCGTACATTTGTGTGTGTGTGTGTGTGTGTTTGTGTGTATTAAATATCCAGTAAACTATATATTCTTCCGAAAATATCGTGTAGGGAATTCTTTATATTGTGCATTTATATTTAGAAGAATTTACACACACACACACACACACACACACACACAATATTGTGTGACTTTTATCTTCTTAAAAAGCATTGATACATTAAATCGGTTTTTTCTCATTGTGAGATAAAAAAAAGATAGTAAGACAAAAGGGAAGCTAGTTGAATATTAAAGGAAACGCGTCGAAACACCTTCGTAAAAGTACTTGTTATTCTTTATAGTAAGATAAGTAAAGATAAGTCTCGTAAAACAACTCTAGATGATACGTCGTCCGAGAAATGCAACGAGAATTAAGATTTACAGTTGGTTGTATGGCTATTGTACAGTTCAGTTAAATTGCCATTGCGTTCAAATATGTACGCAACTAAGATTAGGATGACTTGAAAGTGGGCGCTTTCTGACTAAGCATAATATAGGTACCATGTGTTGGCCCTTACGAAGTTATAAATATTTATTGACGACGGGAAAGGAATGGAGTTGCGAAGCGCGCAAACGCATCTCCGGGCGTTTTATTTACTCTGTGGCAGTGCGTTACAGGCGTGTTTCGATTTACGACTGTGCGTAGTAAATATGCTGGTTAAGTTAGTTGTCTGTTTTAATTCTTCGCGAATTTTGGCATAACGAGGTTATAGTTCAACAACGCACGTTTGCCGCCCGCTTCGTCAAATTATCATCACAAGAAGTCCAAGCAAATAATTAAATTTTCATTCTGTCACAGGAAATATTTTAGAATCACGTGTAAATGATATGATCGTACAAAATTCCTTTCCTTGTTGACGATACATTTTCGATCGCAAATTTCACGATCGAGATAAAATCCGTAGGATGTTGTATGTCCACGAAGATATTGTTACGACATACAGATAGCAATATACGATACAAGTTACGGTTCGCCTTTCTAAAAATTGTCCCTACGGAATCGACGCCGCGAAAGTAGAAAAAGAAATAATTTCCCATGGTTGGTGGGTATGTTGTACGTAGGCACTCTGGGGCAGATAAACAGGCAGGCAAGCCTGGCATCGTAACGCTCGGTAGGCCCTTAAAACAGCTTATTGATTTATTTTATGAGGATCGTAAACTCGATCGGTCCTCTTGCCGTTCACGCGTTTCGTTCGTCACCGTTCGCGATCGCTCGCCGGCTAAGAAATAAAGCTGAAAAAAAAAAGAGAAAGAACAGTAACACAAGAATAACAGGGGTGGAAAGGAGCAAAGAGAAAGAAGAGTAAGAGAAAGAAAGGAAAGAAAAACCTCTCGTTCAAAAAGTGCGCCTGCTCTCTCACAAGTCCGGGAGATATATTGTCGCGCGTGTATTTACGACGAGTTGGAGTTATAAATCACAGATTCGTCTGCTTACGCGAGTCCGACCCGGGACAGACACACACGTGCACGTGGAAAGAGAGAAACGTGTGTGCAAGGCACACCCGAGTGGTACACACGTACCGTTAGCACTCGACCAACGTCGGCGTAATGGTTTTTCGATAATTGTGTAACTGTTTCACACACACACACACACACACACACACACACACTCTTATCGCCGCTCGGTGAAACACGGCGCCGTAAACGCTTTAGAGCCCTTAACGACCAAGATCCATAGCCCGAGAGTGAACCCTTTCTTTATTTCTCACGTTGCTCCGATGGCTCTTATAGCGCCGTGAAGAAGATTTCCTCGCGTTTCTTCGTTCATTGTAACGCGACACGTACGCAGAATAACAGTCTCCGCACTGCCGCGTGACGTCTTCTTTATATGAGTGGCCGCGTGCGGAAGAAGTGTATCTCTTACGAGAAGGCTACTCGGAATTAGCGCTTGTAGCGAATGAGAGAATACATAGATACGTGAAGAGAAATGCATGTATACGCGCATATAATTGTTATAGGTTCAAGTTCAGTATCAATAACAATAAATATGCATTTTGCTAATGCGAGAGTTTCCACATTCGCGTTTACACAATTTACATAATCGATTTATTTAATGCATTATATAAGCCTTCTGTGTGTATATGTGTGTGTACATATATATACTATTTGTGATCATTTGAGTGCCCATTTAATATCCCTACGGGTAGAAACAAATGCACACTCGATCAATTAATTCTTTTGTAACGAATATAGTTTCGTATTAATCTAACGCAGATACGATCGGTAATTGAAAATCGCTTTTTTTGTAACACATAGAAACGTAAAATTAAATTACCTTGTGTTTACGTTAATACAACAAAGAGGTAGGCATAACAGTTTTTTATATGTTTTCAAAACAATTGGATATTTCAATTTTAATTTAAAAAAATATATCGGACACAATCGCGCCGAAAGATTTTAAAGCAAAGTTGTCGGAGTGTAAAACAATTCGCGAACAAATTAATTTAATCGTACTAAATGACGACGCAACGCGCAGTTTGAAAGCTGAAAGCATGTGTAGTGTAGGTAGAATATATATTCACGTGAAATAATCATTTAGCAAGTAAAGCGAGTTTCTTGAAGATGACCGTCGAGATCAAAAGGTATGTTGGACAACGGTCAAAAGTAACATGTTTTATCTCGACGTTGTACCATCTTACTTCTCTTTTTTTTTCTTTCTCTATCTTTCTTCTTTTTTCCCCTTTCAGCTTCCTTTCTCTTGAGAGAAGCGCGCGCGGCACTTTACGACTTCTATGGATTTCCAGGCGGTTCAAGGACTTCCTCGATCGACCAGAAGTGTCCTACATGCTGACTCTGGTTTTTCAAAAAAAGTCCTCATCGTAAGATTCTGCGATTTCTCTCACCCTCTTTGGTCTTTTGAAGTTGTCGTGGTTAGCCAGACATCGTGTCGGCTGGGACAAAATGAAAGTTATTGAATCGATGGATTGCATCAAATTTTTTTTGGCATTTAATCCTTTCAATCTTTTCACATATTTTTTTCCTTCTTTTTATAGTAAAAATACTTAGACCGAAGAATGTATCGCAGGATTAAAAATGAAAGATCAGTGATATGTCACTTTTCCTAACAAGAAAAACAATTTCTTCAAGATTATTACATTTAGGTTTACTAACGAGAAGTATTTTAGTTTAAAATAATATTTAATGTCAGATAGATATATTTTACTCTGATAATGCAATATTTAAGATATATATATGTATGACAAGCATGCTGCTTTTTAATTTGTAAGCTGAAATGCATGAGGAAAGCTTCTTTACGCTGGAGAAATCAAATGTCGATTCAAAACGCATAAGCAAACTTGATCGATTTTCAAACGTCACGGCAACAATTCGTCTATGCTACGCATAGTAATATTGCTGTCTCAACTTTTAGTTTCTGACGTGATCTCGCGCGAATTCCGCACACGGATTTCCATTTCGTCGCTGTAGCGTTCGCGATGCGTGATGGGAATAAGAAACGTTGACATAGTTATTGTCGCGAATGGCGCCGCTGCCTGATTGATCGAGAATCAAACGACCAATTTACTACTTTTACTTTTCGCCGTCTTGTTCTCTTACTGACACCGCCGTAACTTTCTTCGGAAGAGATGGCTCGCTTCGTCATCTTGACGGAAAACTCGGCATTGTGAGAAGCTCGCGAAAGTATGTTGCCTAAATATTTGTTACGCAAATATAAGTCGTTGATGGATATTTATATGTTTTCTTCTATTGCGCGGAGAAACAACCGCTTTTGTGTTTTTATGTCTCTCTTTGTCAAGATATAGATACATATTGCAGATATATATCGTTCGCATTTGTTTGTAACGCAATAAAAACATTACTATAATATTATCATATTATCCGATAATTTTTATTAAAAGAAATTGACTTTCTTGGCTTGTATATATTATCTTACAATTAGTACTTTTTAATATCTTAAACTATAGGAATAAATATATATATAAACTATAGAAAACTAAAGAATAACTAAATATAACTATATAAATAAACAAAAATACACAAATTATGTGTGATTTGTGTTTAGTAAATAAAATTATAAACTTGACATATAATTTAAGAAAATGTTATAAACGTTAAAATTTTGTTCAACGAAAAACACTGTTATGTTTGAAAAATAATGTGTATTTCGATTTAAACATGATTACTAACTCAAACATGTGACATCTCCGAGAAGGTTAATCTTAATCTTTTTCATATCCGCAGAGTTGATTATATATGCAGATCGCCGTTTCGTCGCCGTCGAAGGATGTTCCACGTGACAGCAATAAGAAACATTCCATCGATTATAATCGCAAGTGGCGTCTATCTTCTCGGAGATCGAATAAAAGGGTGAATGTACGGATTATCGTGTTGATTGGGCCTTATTGCCAAGTAAAAACAAACGAGTAAATTTCGTGATGAGCCAATTCCTTGTCTTTATCTGCAGTTGATTTTATTAACGACGCTCCATCACGATATATCTTGAAAAACATATCGCGTCGATGAACGCCGTCGTTGTCTGTAATAAAGCGATGCTTGTCCCGCTTGACAATCCGCGTAGAATAACGTTCATTCACATCTGCAACTTTCTGCACTTTTGGAAACGGGATTTTGCGCGCGTTTTATAGATTAAAAATTTTTACGATTATGTTTTGTTTACTTTACCTTGTACGTACATACATATATACTTGCGGGAGACACATTGCGCGAGCGTCATGTCGGACGCGCGTTTACGTACACGCGGTCTTAGTATATATGTGCCTCAATTTAAATCGTTAGCTCATAAAACGCGGCTATCACATTCCTATAGCTCTTATATACTTCTTAATCTCTTTTACTCTTATCAAAGCCGCATACTTAATGCACTTAGAAACCGAGGTTCGTATTCATAACTCGCTGTTAAAGCTGATAATAACTTTGTGCAGGATAAGTAAAAAGCAGTAGAAGGTCGAAAGCGTTATTAAAAGTGAGTTTCGAGCGCACGCCTGCGCAATGTAAAAAACACGCTAGACGTATTTCTTCGAGCGGAGCGTGATATATCAATTATTGAGTAGAATTGCTTCTTGATTGGAAAACATGTAGGCACGTTTATTACTATTTTGAGTAGTTTTTGTTTGTTATATTTACAAAAATAATCATGCGCGTAATTAAAAAACTTGCGGAAAAAATGACAAAGAAAAGTAACAAGTATGTTTTCTGCAATATATTAAAATGCAAAAAATTATTTGTTTTGTATATATGTATCACTTTTTTTGTTTAAAAAGATTGTATAAAATTTCATTTTGAAAAAGATTAAAGAACCTCGGTTTATTTTAGAGATGCAAAGTATTGCACACATTTATCTGATGGAGAAAGTTGTATGCGTATATGTTTTTTAATTTTTTTTTTTTTTAGTTTTCTTATATAAGTGTAGAGAGAAGAATAATGATTATTCAAGAAAAACAAAGATGTAAAATTACTCGTAAGATAAAATAGAATAACAAGTAACACAATATGAAAGAAAATCTAATATTTAGAAAGAAACAACGCTTTGCTTTCCATTATTAATGGTGAGTGTCGTCCTACATAAGTGGCAACGTGTCCTTAACGTTTCGTGCAAGATCGAAGCTACAGACGAAGTTCAAAGTTTCCGAATTCAGCAGCAGCAATATTACGTAATTATGTACGAGAGTAACGCGTGTATCGATTCGCGAGCGGTGTAACGGAATTTTGATCGAAACAACGGTGCATCCGGTTTTTTCAACAAAAACCTTGGATGACTCTAGCGTGCTACGTATAGTTACGTATCTCACGCGGATACGGAGAAGTCGGGCTTGCGTTACTTAATGCCGCGGAAGCATGAGAAGGACGAAATCGCGTTTTCGCCCCCGTCGTTATCACATTTTGTACTTAACTGTATCTAGAACCACGTGGCCTCGATTTTAAACTCTGTGCGACGAGCTCCTGGTAGCGCGACTAGAGTTGTACGTATATGTAGTATGTAGCTCGCTTTCGTGTTTTAACGGTGTTTTAGAAAAGACGGAAGAAAAGAAAGAGAAACAGGTTGAAAGAGAGTAAAGACCACGCTAATCGATTTGTATCACTTAAGCCGTACAGCTCTTGGTCGTATAAACAAAGAGTCTCACATTTTCTCTCTCTCTCTCTCTCTCTCTCTCTCCTAGACTCTTCTCACCGGTATGCCGCAATATTATCAGTTACTTGGAAACTGTTCTGGACGCAACGCAGGCACCGTGTGCGTGTGTATCCGAGACAGGGAAAGATTGCAACCTGTAAACTTCATATCCGACAAAATCAATTTAGCGAACTTGGTCACTGCATTTCTAAGCACTTTGCAGAGGTTCGAGCACTCGAACGAGCGCATACCTCGACTTAAAACTGATAGCTTCATATCTCGCTGGTTGTGCAGATGCGATAAGAGGCTGCTAAAAAAGCTGCAAAAAGCGCGCTGCCACCTTCAAACGTTGCGCTTGTTCGATATTAATGCTATTTCTACGACGTGGTCGTGGACGAGATCGCCGTAATTTTACAAAATTGATCACCGCGGGACATTTATAATGCTTGGCGACACGTAACTCGTGCTCATCTTTGAGCTTTATATATCGTGAAAAAAGCTGCGATAAAGTTATAATGATTAAAAGGTGACGACTTGATAACACCCGGTATAATGGTTCTTATGCAAATAATTGCTTGCGAATAATTTGCTGCGAATAATTATGGAATAGGGAGCCGCGTACGTGTCTCTATTCCACCTACATATGCAACATATACAACATATATATGCTCTCGTACACATTGCAGTCTTGTTACTTTTTTTTTTTTTTAATATTTGCTACTCTTAAATACCATGATAATACTCTTGTTACTTTTATCTCTGTCATTCAATGATATTCGCGCGCGGCGATAAGTATTTCTGTGAATGCGCTATATACGCTCGGTGAGCGTTTACAATAATTATTATACATTAGAAATGATTATGCGATATAGCTGTATGCATACAAAATATGTTCCGCAATCTTCCGCCCGACGATTGCGTTTGCATCTATGATTTTCAAAGTCAAATCTTAAATAAGCAGTCATGTGATGTATAATCCAATTTTGAAATAAATAATTGAAAGTTTCTTCAATTTATATAATTAAAATTGTCCTAATGTTCAGTTTTAGTTATATTGTGTATTTTATTTGTTTTATTTGTCTTTAATATTCAGATATTTTGAGCTCTTTGTATAACAGATGAGAATTTAATTCGTGTTGATATATTCGAAATTTGTCTCTCTTGAAATTATATTTCTAAGTTATTGTGTGAAGTTACATGAAAGCTCATTGTGTAATAAATATTATCGTATAATAGACCAGATTGGACCAAAACAAGTTTAATGAATGAATGAAATTAAATCAGCATAATGACACGTTTGTCAGAATATCCGTATATTTCATATTAATTTTGATCTCTCGAAAACGACACAGAAATTTTTTCCAAATTTCTGGTAAAATTGAAATACATAATTAAAGTTAAAATATCGTATTACAATATATGTATTTCGTACTACTATATATGTATTTCGTAAAATGCATTACCAAATTTAAGAAAATAATGTGATTTAGATAGTTTCACTTGACAGTAGTTTAAATAATAAAGATGATATGACTATGCAACGATAATGCAACTCGTGCGTATTACTGGACGGCGATGTTACTTTTAAAACAGCAATTGCTGTTTTACAAGTTTGTCAGTTCGGACGCGTCTCGAATATAAGGTGAGCTAGGCGATATTCACGGTTCGAGAACCGAGACAATGGCTCCGGAAATTTAATCTGAAGTTGTGACTAAAGCGTTAAACGAAATACGTCAAATGTAATTTAATTTGCGAAATGTTTCTTGCGCGTGAAAACAAATTTGTTTCTAGAACGGATAAGATACTTCGGAACTTTCATATCAAAGCTAACGGTCATTTACTTTTATCAACCCTCTTGTGATAAAAGTAATAAATAAATCAAAAGCAATTAAATCTGCAAATTTCATAACTGTTTGAATCTAAATATTTGGATTATCTTTTCGGAGAATCAATAGAATCTAAATAATAAAAATCATATAACACACCTCATGTAACACTCTTGTTGTCATATAATTTGCATAATTTTCTATGCTTTTATGTTATTAAATAACTTAACTTGAATATCTCGCATGAAACAGATTTTCAAGTGTAATTTATACTGTCCTCGAGCTTGTTACTCATTTCCATAAGATTCAAATAGTAAATGTTGACGCATATAAGGAAAAATACACTGAGAATGAGATGTTGTCGCTATGTACGCGCGCTCGCAACAATTGTCAAAGTTAAAAATCTTACTTTATGTGAACAAATAATCGATCTGTTAATATAAAACAAATGGCAATATTCGGAATTATTACGCATACCGAACGAAATCACAAAATTGCACGGGAGATTCTTCCGCCACGATGAAACTTTCAGACCGATGCTTCTCCGTTCCCGTCAGCAAAGAGCAGAAATAAAAAGCCGCGAAACATTCTTTCGTTTCTTAGACTCGCGCGCTTAACGAAAAAGCGAGTTTTAGAGCGCACTGGTTACGTACATTTTTAACGAGGCTGGTACAACTCTCCGATACGACTCGCCTTCTCTACCCAAGAACTTTCAAGTCGCTCACGTCTCGAAACCGGTTAGATCACACGGCAGAGATCTGAGGGTGGCCTCTTTTTGGCTGTTGCAACCTGAAGTATGCATCGCCATTATCATCGATGTTGCAGTTCAATTTCAGACGTCTGGCTATTGGTGAATGGTGCGATCCGTTTCTCTCTCTCTCTCTCTCTCTCTCTCTCTTTTTCTATCTCCATCCCTAGGGGAAAGTAAAGGGTGGGTGATCCGTATGGTTAGAATGTGACGAACGGGTATACGTGTCAGCACTGCAAACCACCGTCATTTAATTTGCTGAGAGCCGGTATATCACCTACCTTTTCACGGAGCGAGGTGGAAAACTTCTGTTTCGAGGATATCGTCTCGCCAGTTGATCACAAAAACGCTGCATTTCGCATGCCAACAACTCGCATAGGACGATGGCTCGACGAAAATTTCGGGTAAAGTCGTTCTCTACCCTCTTGTCTGCCGTACTATTTCTTTCACTTAAGTTTCTCTCATTCTAAATGAATTTAACCTTAGTGTAAAATGAAAAACTACAATGGTTTCTGTTTTCAGTTTGTTATAAAATTTCACGAACATAATTTTGCATGCTTATAAGATTTAATGACGTGGAATTGAATTCCCATTCGTCTTTTTATTTCTTTTATTTTCTGAAGCAAATATTGAGAGGTATTGTAATAAAAATTTTCTCTCTGTCTCTCTTTCTTTTTCTGCTTGAATTTCTTTTCATTCGATAATGAGATATAATAATAACTTGTGTCATACATAAGTCTTAACCCGTATGTTTAGCAATCCGGCAGCAATTTCGTTTATTACATTCTTAAATATAAATATATAGAAGAAGGCGAGTTCGGAGGGATGAAAATAACTCTGTTAAGTAACATGTATCCCAAAGGTAGTACATAAATTCCGCTGCGTTTCTTAAGTGTATACAGAATTTTATTCGAATTAAATACACCTCTGGTAGTATCGATATATAATCTTTTATTATTTAAGCCTGGTTTATCATTAGGTTTTTTTTTCGGTGTAGATATGTGGATTATAAGCAAAAGTTAAAGTAAAAACTTTATTTATATAAGTTAACCGCGCGCCAGAATTATAAAAGCCGGCAAAAGTAACTGATCGATATATCTCGGAATTTAATCGACGAAATAATCGGCCGCTCGTAGAACTCGGTGAAGCTCGACGTGCACCCTGATTAAAGTCTTAGACTCCTGGGAGCCAATTTAGTGAGGATTCACGGTTCGATGCTCGCGACGGCAGGATTGACGGAAAATTAGTTGTACGAATGTTTCCTCTTTCGTAATGCGAGAGCGTGTGAGATTAATCGTTTATTCTTTCTGATGCGCGCGATTTTAGGCAATTTTCATGACAACATAACAAGTCGCTTTTTGACAATTTGCTTGATAAGAATGTCTGCTTCTTGATAAGAAAAAGGATGAGTCGACTTATTTACAACAGTGTCAAATCTTTTATTGTAGCTTTATGTTCGTGCAGCCCTTATATGCGCTGTTATTGAGTTCAGCGCACGTAAAATTGATTATTTTCACCTCTCCGGATATGATCTTAGATCAAAGTACTTGAATTATCCGAGTTTCTACTTATAATTAGATATTATTCTCGACAATCGTGAGACTTTTATTTATGCATATAGGGAAGATCTACTATCAGTTGAAAATTACGGTACAAAAATTATTTATTATCTATTGACTTACTGTCGATAGTGCTCTTCAAAACAAGAAATATGTGTGATAAATATCTGCTATACATATTTTTCATCTGAACGTTCTGCGAAAATAATCAATATGTTTTTTGAATCATCTTGAGAGTTAAATGGATGAATATTCCCTTTTTATATACACACACATGCAAGCATAAAATATATAAAACACACCTATATATATATACATATATATACACATGTATATGTCACATATTTTAAATTATTGCCGTTTCAAAAAAGAGATTGAATATAATTATAACAATCGTTAGCTTGTAAATTACACACGTCTTGGAAACACGTCGTGAGTATTTTACGTGAAAAATATAAATTACTTTATCGTCGCGACAAAGATACGTGTCGGTCCATTATTTCTATATCTATATAAGTAGGTTATATATATATAACAAGCTATTTCGAGCATAGCCGTGGCGAGCGGAAGAAAAACGAAAGATTAACTGCTCGCGCGATAATGACAAACAGCCTATTGCAAAATGGCACAGTGTACATAGTTGCTTGAAACGTACAACCAAGTGATGGTGTGTTGTAGCACCAATGTGTGGAAATGCTAGAGAAAGACAGTTTATATACTCGCGCGACCATGCACATTCTCGGAGTAACAATGAAGCAACAGGTTGCAGCCCTCCCCTTCTACCAAACTTCTATGACAGATTGTGCGACCTTGATGGCCCGTGTAAGCCTTCCCTTTCAGCTCTTCTCTAACTAGCCACTGTACGGCAACAGTCGGCAACAGCGCTGCGTTTTATGACTCTGTTTTTTTTAGAAACAAGTAGAAAATCATCTTCCCTCCGTTTCTCGATCATAAACTGTTCCTTCTTAAGACATCTCACGTGATTGTGAAGGAAAAAGATCTTCTTTCCGACACGATATGGTTTATTATGTCGCAATTGATCTACAGCACGCAAAATCATTTTTACTTTATTTTATGATTGATAAACATTAGACTAAATCGTTTTACTTTCTCTCTAAAAATCGTTCTTTCGAAATTGCATGAAATGTTAGATTCAGTTAAACTGCTCTATCAATAAGATAATTAAAATTTACACAGCGAACGTATCGCCATTTCGCACAATTCTCACTAAACCTCTCGAAAATTCATTCGCAATATATTCCGAAGACTTTGAATTTGCCGGGACGAATTTGTAAAAGTACGTGACACGGAACTAGTCTATCGGATTCAGGTGATGTATATGTTCGTCGGGGCCAAGGTGGATCTCACCGTCATCTTCCGGCACTGCATCACTCGGCACTCGGCAATACATTTAACGAAACTAAATATCAACTATGCGAAACAAGAGACGCACCGGTCACGAATACACCTCAACGTGGCTTTTCCCATTGGCCATTGAAGTGTCCGCTAGAGAGTAATGCCATAATAAATTATCTAGCTGTAGGTACTACCGTACCTTGCGCCTTTCCATCTGTCTCACTTTCACCTTCTTGTTTTTGTTCTCTACACACGCGCGATCTTTTTCTTTCATTTAGCTTTGCTCTCTTACTCGTTTCAGTCTCTCTTTCTCTCTTTCTCTTTTTCTCTTTCTTTATCTATCTATCTATCTTTCTCCTTCTCTTTTTTGTCTATTTTTTCACATCAACGTTTACCGCAAAATTTTTTGTTCTTTGCAATATCAGCTCTTCGATCTCGATTAATATGTAAGAATCTAAAAGGCATTGTTGCGCTAAAAGAGTGGGAAGCTTTCTTTAGACTACGCGCACTAATTACAGCGTCTATTTTTTTTTCTCCCTTGCACTCGGATTACTTCACAACGTTATTTTACTGTTGTCACTATATAGCGTCGATATGATATGTTTTTTGTTCTCGAAATCCGTCAGGTGTTGAATGTCTTCTCTGAAAAGTTTCTGCATTGTCAACATTGAACGAAGATGTTCAAAACGCGACATATCCATTGCAGGTTCTGCTGAAAATAAATTATAAAATAGATATTAGTATCACCTTGAGTATAATACAACATTCTGCTTGTTGAGATTATTAAAAATTTATTATTTTCTTTCAGTTTTTTCGAGTTCTGACAGAAATGATAATGCTCTTCATTCATTAATATAATGACTAATGACTCATAATATTGAGTGATTCGACAAATTGTCGAACTACAGTTCGCATTTCAATGAGTAAAATATTGAAAGTTTTATTTTATCGTGAAATATCGAGATAATCGATTACAAAGAAAAAGAGAGAAAGAGACCGTCTTATTAAAAGTTTTTCTTTTAAAAGATCAGAAGAAAAGCTTTGTTATTAATACATTTTAGTTTTAAGTACAAAAGCACTTTAATATGTTATCAAACATTGTACACAATATAAAAGTAGCAAAATTTGTACTAAAAAATCAGAAACAGAATAGCGTCTGTGAAAAGAATCACAACCACCAATAGAAAGTTTATTAAAACTGGTTTAGATTCTTCATACGCCATGAAAATACTTTCATAAAAAAACCAAAAATATAATATTAGCTGATTCTTTAATATAATAATATAAAAATATATATATATTAATATTACTTTATCATTAACTATGCATACATTTTACATGGTCAAAAATAATTTTTTATTGTTAGGCAAACTGAAACTATTATTTCTGAGCTAATTTTATGTACATCCAACTTTTGATATTCGAATTCAAAGCGAATTGAATCTTCAACATTCCTTTAAAAAGGACCTTTCCACGCACAGCAGCCACAGACAGCTAACAATTTTTAGAGAGAGAGAGAGAAAGAAAGCTCTTCAAATTCACAATCGCGCGCAGACTCGCAGATAGCCGGAGGAGTATTGTGTATATAACATGCGACGGGCGCTCAGATCCAATCAAATTCTATCAATTACCAGTCCGCAATACAGGGCTGGTTTACATCCTCGGGGCGAAAACCGACTCGTTTTATAGGTGAATGAGGGCGCATGGGCTCTTTTCGCGCCCTCGCCGCCGTATACGCGCCGCGCCGTAAACCCAAATTGCATTATTAAAATCTAATCTACCTTTCGGCCGAGTACGTGTGCCGTTGGCCACCGGAAATCTGATACACTTATTCAAGCAGACGGAGAGACGCATGCAGATGGTATATGCGTATAGCGCGAATGCAACTCGCGAGAGGAAGATAGATAGATCGAGTACGAGGAGAGACACGAAGAAGCGTAAGATATGCCGCTGCGATGGCAGCCGAAATAAAGAAGTAAATGAAAGAAAATAAATTAGGTTTTTAACGAAATGAGATGTGGACAAAAAAAAAACAAAACTTAGAGAAGATTTAGGATACGTTAAGAAAGTTTAATTAACATGGCTTCAGTGAATTGATATTGTATCGAGAACTGCGTTGAATGCGCCTCCAGTTGAATCAAAATTCATCAAGCTCATTGGAAGCAGACAATTCGTTTAATTTTTCAAAATCTGGTTACTGTTTTATTAATGTACAAAGTCTATTAAACCGACATAATCATCGATAAAAACATCAAATGTCTTTAATGTTATTCTAATTTATACATATAGGAGAAATATCAAATTCTGTGTTAATTATATTCGTCGATTGAGTGAATTTCAAAGGAAGTCTGTTCTAAATTGACGCAAACTGATCTTATATAATAATAACTATATAGATAAATAACAGTCACATTACAGAAAGCGCCAAATTAACTGAAGTAATGTCTAACTGTTTTATAAGAATAGATTTGCGACTAACTTGGCAGTTTTATAAAATTGTCTTACAAATAACCGTTTTTATACTTCATAATCTAATAACTGTTTTTATAATTCATAATCTAATAACCGTTTTTATAATTCATAATCTTCTTTAAAAAGAAAAACACTCTACTTTTCTATCAATTTGAGATGAATATTCTTTAAGCGTGAGTTAGATAAACTTGAGTAATAAAGTTAAGTAACAAGTTATATATCAAGGATTTCGATCTATGATCTTTTAATAACACGAGTTCTTTGTTCAGTTGAAACGTTTGAGTGAAAATTTAGATAAAGTTTTAACAACATAAGAGCTAACTCAAAAAATGATATTGGAAGTAATGTATTTTATTTTAAAGTTCACTAAAGAATATGATCAAATCCAGATATTTTAAATAACTTCTAAATGCTTTTTTGTATTTTCAAACGTACACATATTATTGTTGTCAACGATTTCATGTATACATGTACACAGAAGCATTTTCACACATGTACAGAGATAGAGATTATAATAGTATAGAGAGTATAATATTTTTCGAAAATTTAGAAATAGGCGTTTGCCAAGAATGCCGCCTGCTTTGTGCGTACCGCAACGTGTTACTTTTCATTTTTCAAAGCTTTTCTTTCTGACGCCGGAGAATAAAGTATGGATGCGCGACAGACTCGATGCTTATCGTCGTACTTTATGAGACTGGATGAATCGTCTTTATGTAACTGGCTGTAATATATTTATTCTTTTGCAACAGGTGAGAAGCGTGCTCGCCTGGCTCTGACGCAATTAACGAAAAAAAATGAACACGACCAAGCGCGGATGGTTAGTTGGTAGGCTACTTAGTGAGCACCTTCCTCGCTAGACTACACTTTAGACCGCAGTTAAGATATAGAAAGGTAGGTGGATATGTATAGGTAGATAGGTAGAATGTTTAGGTAACCCCTAGACGGGTCTATATAGGCGGGGCGGAATAATATTTTTAAGTGCTTTCGAGCGTTCTGTTGATGTTCCCGAACTCGCAGTCGCCCCTCATTTTTATTCCGAAATATAACAAAATACAGAACAACATAAAGATCGCGAATCGTCTGCAAACAATCCGCTCATTAATAACACGTATAATTATGCTGGATACGCGGTTGCGATAAATTCTTTGTTTTTCGCATATTTCAGTGATTGTAGACGATTTCCGCCTCTTTTCCTTCCTTAATTAACATTTTGGTCATTGAAAAAAAATAATTTAATCGAAATACTTTCATTAAAACCGGATCAGCTCGTTTGATCCGTTCGCGAATTAACGCTTGAAAGTGGATCGGTGCAAAAGAGATTAAAGGCATCCCGGAGAATTTCTTTTCCTTCTTTCCTCTTCCCGTATGGTGTTTGATGTAGTCAGACCAGATTAATTCCGATGAATAATTAATGCGAAAAATTTCGAGTGGCGAAGTGAGAATAATAAATAGAAGTGAGCTATTTAAAAGCAGAGCGCGAGAAAAGTTGCGACTCGGGCAGCGAGGCGGTGCGGCCGTTTAAAAGTACGTTTAATGGAGCTAAAAGGATAATAATTTAAGGGAAATTCGCCCGACGGACGCGGGACGTATCTTTAAATATTCATGCGATTCGATATCACCGGCAGCTCATCCAATAAAGTCATGCAAACGAATCACATTTCAAAGGAATTTTATTTCGCAGATAACGCACTGGCGAAGAGCTTCGAGTAATTTCACGTGTACGTAATAGTGCAAGATAGTACAAGCGATAAATTTTATAAGAAACCGATCACACTGAAAAATCGACACAGACAGAGAGAGAGAGAGAGAGAGAGAGAGAGAGAGAGAGAGAGAGAGAGAGAGAGAGAGAAAGAGAAAGAGAGAGAGAGCGATCCTTGGGTAGAGCGAGTAGAGGCGGATACATGTTCCATTAATTCGTATCTGAGATAAGCTTGTCGAGATAGCAACACTTCTCTATATTAGTTTATCTCTCAACATTTCGACATATATTTTATAATCTTGCACAACTGTAACGGACAACTGTATTTTCGTAAAATATGTTACATTCGGGGGCAAATGAGAGAACGTTATTAGTAGATAACGTACGAGTTGTAACCGCATCATCAAAAAACATTTGCTTTTATAATCTAATATAAATCTAGGATTGAAATTGCAAGCTGCAGGATACAAAAAGAAACATATTATAACAGAATGACGAATTACTCGCGCAGAAAGAGCACGCAACTTCCCTGTATTATACTTTTTTCTTTTAAATAGTCCAAAGGATCTTGCGTCAGAACACAGCGGGAAATTAAGTGGCGCCTGGAATCTGTAATTTTTATTTTCTTTCTTGGCAGAAACCATCCTACGCAAGACGCATCGACCGGTCAAAGAAAAATGTGGCGGCCTGTAATTAGAAAACGTTGCCTGGTCGAGAGTGGGTGGAGAGACTGAGAAGGATCGCAGTCTCAGCCGGTTGAAATGACAGCGGCTTGAGGAAGAATATGTTAGGCGTGGCAGGCAACACGATTATATATTTCTTACCCTAAACGAGGGATATAGACGAAAATATTCGTTCGTGTTATTAGGCAATTGTACAGCGAGCTAACGAGCATTCTTCTATACAAACATACGTACGTACGTATATAAACGGTGTAGTTGCGCATAGTGGAAATATAACGCCATTTGTTTTTCCGTCGATGTTTGATGTTAGTGAATGACATTGAAGGGATAAAGAGAAAAGAAAAAATGTATAATTTATTAAACTTCGTTGATTGGCCTGCGAAGACTGATGACTTTACAAGCGATGGAGTTGTTCGATAATGAAAATACTTGTATATTTATTGTGTTGCAAGTTAATCAGTTCACTCTTCACTCGAACTTCAGCGTCGCCCTTGTCTTGTAATCCAAGCGTCGCGACGTACAGCGTAACATATAGGGAAAACACTAAATTCATGATGTTTTTACGAGAATAAGAAAGTCGTGTAGAATTCCACAATGTAATCTTGTCATTTAGATCGAACCAAAGCACAAGATGATTTAAAAAACTTCTTGCATACGCGCGAAATCGTGTAAAAAAAAAAAAACAAATATTCTTTAATCACCACCGCACAATCGTCACTTTTCAGTTTTTTATGTAAGCAGCATTGAATCAAGCGACCAATATTCAGCATAAAACACGAACAAAGACGCAATTAGTGTTTTATCGTGTTGGTCAAAGTTTCGTTCATCGAGAAATTATTGTGTCAAAAATATTTTGAGAAAATATTTTACATGATTTTGTCGCATACAGATACATCTATTCTCGGATAGTATTTTCATTTTCATGCTGCACGCTGACGATTAGATTCATAGACATGTATATATAGTCCCAGTTTCTGCCAAAGAAAAAGCTGAGATAAATAACAATATGTAAAAATTAGCTGGTAACGTTGCTATATAAATTGACGAGAAAAATATTAGTGTTTTCACGCACTGTTATTTGTCTCCCATTTATAACATTAAAAGTTAAAATCGCGTAATTTATTTGGAACGATAATAAATTCTTATATTTGAACCATTTCCATTTGCGTGCTGTTATTGTAGTTAATTTCTGGAATTTGATTTAGTTCTTTTTTTTTTGCTGCAGTAATAGCAATTTTTCTCATCATTCACGTTCTATTTCGCAGGTTTCTCCAGTGCGTCATCACTTCTAATTGCTTTCAGCGTTTTTCGTTGGTTTCACTATTTTTTGATAAAAACTTCAAGATATACATAAAGAGATTAATAATGCTTGCTTTTTATCTTAATTATACAATGCAACAAAATGCTATCAGAATTTAGTGAGATGTTTTTTCCCTATATCTCAAAGACATCGATTCATTTATGACTGAACATTTAGAATACGCCTGTTACCTGAAGAAACGCGTAGTCTCTAAATTTGTACTTTTCAGTCAAGAGACTTGTCGTTCTCTGCAAGGGATACTCGCACGATCATAATTTTCCGCAAGCGATCGTCGCGGGGAAACCAGCGATTTTATAGCGGGCGTTGAGAGCAAGTTACACAAGGACAGCGCATTTATCTCCGTATTGTTTCGCCGATCTAGTCAATTTTCGACGAAGCTGTTTCTCTTCCCAACGGCCGGCAAACGCGATGTAACAAAAAGAAAGCCGCATATAGTCCCCCGATTCTCCGTAAATCACAGCGGGTCACATTCTGGGACACCATTAATGCGGTTATCTGTACAGTAGGCGACACGTACTAGGTGCCGTGGATCAGATAGCGCGGCGCAGACCCATTGATTCCGTGAAACCAGTTTCACCCGATAGTTATACGGATTTCGATTTATATACGTGCAGGCGTTCACCATACACGCGAGTGTTGAGGTCGTGACAACACTTGTAGAAAACGCGCATAGATAGTACATGCGTATGTACATGTATGTGTGTCGTAGATAAAAGTGTTCTGCGGAAATTGCGATAGCGAGCAATTTCCACATAAATATTGTGACGTTGCTCTCGCCAAAGTTCGAAGCACACTCTCTACGCTCGATCAATCCGCGCTCGTTTTGTTTCCAAAGTCTTTTGTTCCTCGTCGATGAGACATCGGCCGCGGTTTTCGTTACTTGCGTCGCGTCGAGCACAAGTTTGTCTTTGGCTCTTATATTGATTGTATATATTTAGAGACATCGTCGTGGCGACAAGTTTCGCACTTCCGAACGGCGATCTTCTACAAGACGCAGATGATCGTTACTATCAAAGCATTCGTTCACTGAGTGACGATCAGCAGCTAATTTCCGCTGGAAAAAGTCTTAACGTCACCGTCGTTCGACCGCGAAAAAACGGAATGTTACTCCGTTATTTGCTTACGATCGTAAAAGAGTCGAGCGCTCTCGGGGCTTTTACGAAACCTGTACACGTGTACCGTCAGGATAATAAGAGCAGAAGATATCGAAGAAATTGCAAGGTAACGATAAAAGAGACCGTCGTATGATCTGTGACCGCTCGGAAAATCGTTTCGTTGTGTTTCGGCATTATATGTATACAATTAACTATACAATTAACCTTGCTCACCTTTCGTTCAATGTTAGGACTTCGTGTACTGTTATCCTTTGGCCTCTCTTTTTTTTTTTTATTCTTTTTTGTTTCTCTAAAACACAATTCTGGATCTTATCGTAGATCGCGAGATTGCGAGATCGCACCGACCGTGATCGACTTTCGAAGAAATTTATTGTTGGTAAATTACAGTGTTTCGACAATTTCTTGGAGCGCTACAGTCAACGTTGCTTTTGTCTCAAGCACCCATGATTACGATCGTAAAAAACACGCGTTAATGCAGATTTTACATCGACTAAAACAAAGATCCGGATTATCCGTGTCTATACATACAGTGTGTTAAAACAGAAGTCAAGAATGCTACCTTCAAAAAATATAAAAACCCAATAATTCACGTTTCCTAATCATTTTTCCTATATAATGTGTACAGATATGTCCATAGTAATATGACCATCTTGTTTGCCATAATATATCACATTCTGATACTGTAATGATTATCATATTGCACAATAGCGGGATATGTTTTTGCCTTAAAATTTTGTGACACACACAACAGCATGTAGTAGTTTATTACATAAAAAAAACTTTTCTTTTATCAAAGTTTGAGAGAAATAATAACATAGTAAAGAAATTTAAAGTAAACAAGTTTAACAAACTATTAATTATTAAGTATTGACAATTAAGTTTAATAAAATAACACACACACATGTGTCTGCACTATTACAAGGATGTAGCGTAAGACATAAAATTTCGAACCGCCGAAATGACTCGTATTTCTTTCTCAACGATTCCACCGCTAAACAAATTCTAGTAACAAATGGCGCGCGTCATAGAATAATCGTCTGGCGGCAGACATGGTGGACGAAGGCGTTATGATGCACTTAGCAAGTCTCGCGCGAAAGTGTGCCGTAAATTTGTTTCCTTTATAACAGATATTATGCTAAAAGTATCTCAGATGCGTCTTATCGTCTTTGTCGTCGTCGTATTGCTGCTCTCTTGTTAGACCATTAAAGTTTCGATGAAGCCGGAAAAAAGTTGCACGGTCTTAGAGCTCGCTTTCTCTCTCCTCTCGCAACTTACTAAACGCAATAGCTAACACTCTCATCCACCTGCCCCTTCAATTATGTTTCTAATTTTGCTGCCGTCGCGACGCCGTCTGTCCGGTTTCAATTACGACCGTTTCACAGTCTCCCGCGGAATTTATCTGTTATTAATTAAGGTCACTTGATCGAGGAGCTGCCTTAATTAAGAACTGCATTGGAAAAATTTAATAATCCGGCAGTCTTGATTAAAAGTTATATAGAATTATTCATCTACTTCGCGAATATTATGTATACGCTAATAAAATGTAATATCTGAGATTGTGTGCTCGTTAAATTTTGTGTTCACATCGCGATGAATGCGCGGCGTGTTCGTTATTATTCACGTACAAGCAGATTATTTTTTTTTACACGCGAGAAAAGCATATTATCCGTCTCCTTCCGGCGCAATCATTATTATTAATTCTGGTGTAATTGTGATCGATTAAACTGGAATCTTTTTTTTTTAACGGTGTCATATATAAGCTGCTCTCGTGACACATGATACAATACCAATAGGACACATCTCCGACAAAGTTGTTGAACTATTTGGCGTGATACCGCAAATGATAGAATCTATTTAAACGCGTTAAGAGAAAGAAAGAGACAGAGAAAAGTGTACTTATGTCGTGTCGTCGTAGTAAAATTCAGGAGGAAAATCCTATCGGTCGACGTCATCTCGAAGTAAATACCCCGTTTCCGCAAACCGTTGAGAATCGTTGTACAAAAGCAAACGAAGAGAAAAAAAAGAAAACGTACAAATCACATAAAAGCCTACTCTGTCTCTATCGCCGAAAGTATGTCCTCAACTTCTCGTTTCCCCGACTAGTTTCAAGCGAACCGAAAGAAACGCTTTACAATAGGTACTGTCTCAGTGACGACTCGACTCATTATTTATTAAAGATTCGTTCTTTTTATCGAGATATAGTTTCTGCTTCTGTCCCCGAGAAACCGGTGACCTGTCTCTATTTCGGGTCGCCGGAAAACTTTGCCAAAGAGAGATTGGTTACATCGCGTTGCTGCGGCTGGAAACAGGATTGCGCGCTGGCTCGTGTGTAGAAAGGAGCGATGCAGCTGGTAGTAGTCGAAAAAAAACTTCGTCGATCTGATAAGAGCTTTTATTCGTCGTCTGTGCAATGAGCGCGGAGAAGAGCACAAGTCGACCGCGTCGCTGAAGCAATATAATGATTAAACTCCCGTTTAATAACGTTTGTATTAGCACTCTTTGAGTAGATATTCTATTCCAGTAAGAGTTACGTAGCGCGTCTAAGACACGAGCTTGTAGCTTTTTGGTTTTATCGAAGCGAAATTTTGTTTGACCCGATTCCGATAAAAAATTTACGAGGCGATCGGTTACGTCTCGAATAGTTCTCGTTCTATATCGCTCCAAATGTACGAGGGCACGTGTGCATGTCGACGTGCATCTTCAAGTGAACAAATGCGAAGTCCGCGGCTCGGACAGCTGCTCCAAGATGGAAGGAGAGCGAGAAGAAGAAACATACCGACTCGATAAGGATCTCATTGTCATGGCACCGGTGTGGAAGAGCCTTTACAGCCGGTCGGCAGGCAGGAGGGAGAGTCGGCCGAGCCAACCGCATCGAGCAAATTGCAACTCTGTCGAAACTATCGGAGCGAGCGGATCGTTCGTCGGAAAAGAATGCGCGACACAATTGTTAGGGCCCGGTTAGTCCTGGGCACCTTTTCATCGCTTACGTTCCTGTGGTAGTATAACCTTCTCCGCGATGATAGCATCTCTGGAACACTGGGCGACATCGGGTCTTCTCCGCTCTTCTTGTTCCTGCGCATCTTTCCAGTCTCCGTCTATCCCGTGTACTTCTTGTTCCTCCCTCCCTTCTTCCCTCTCTCTCTCTCTCTCTCTCTCTTTCTCTTCTTTCCATCGCTTCTCACTTCCTAACATCAACTTTATCCGTTCTCTCGCTTCCCTAGCTCGAACACGGCCGGGACTAAATTGTCATTCGATGCCCTGAGAATTCGATTTCTAGTCGAGTTTTGTGGTGACAAGGGTTCTTCCTTCCCTGCCCTTTATCTCATACATACGCGTAGATCCGGGGACCTACAATATTGTGAAACGTCCTGTATTGAATATCCCTCTTTCTCTTCTCATCGAGATTCGATCTCGCTTCGCGATGTCCTCAGAAATGGAAATTGGAAAACAGGTAAAAAAAGATCGGCCGTTGAAGAATTTCCGCGCTTTTCCGCTCTTGCGTTAAGTTTTTCCGAATAAACTCAACAGTATATGCACACGTAATTCTTCTCGAATGCTTTGTTCATTATCAAAATATCATCAAAACAAATATCATTTTCATCTGTATCTCTTACCTAAAATTTATTGCAGTATTTTAAAATAATGTGTTCCAAATAATGTTTCAACAAGTATATTTAAAAACACATAAATATCACATTCTTTATTGGTTATATTGTGGAAAAGTCAAAAAATTTAGTATGGCGCATTTACAAACAAAAAATAAATTATTAACATATACACATATATTAACGATAAAATGTGAAAAATCTCGCAAAAATTAATTTTGATGTTTATCGCGTTGTCAATAACACAAATGTTACTGAAAACACCAATAAAATATAATAAATATACGGTTGTTCCATTATAACAAACTTCAAATATAATAAATCCGATAAAATTTTCGAGTTTTATACACCTACTGTATGTATTCAGCACGTATGATATGTACTAACGTAGAATAATAATATGTGCTGTACGCACACAGACTACATGACATAGAAATGTGCGTGGATAATATTTAGTTGACGATGTTTAGTTTAGCGCAATATGTGCATAGTTTTAGCGTTTAAACGCACTATGTTATGATCGTTAATGTTTACTGACGTATCGCGCAGAAATTTAAAAATTGCTCGCTAAGATATTCAAAGCATTTAATTCAGATGGAATTTACATTTTTCACAATCGGCGCGAATGAAATCCGCATCTGTTACGATTTACTACATTTGCGATATCATTTTTCCAGTTATTTTAAACAGACTGACAAGTGACACAAATTTAAATTAATTCTGCAATAAGATTTGTTCAAAAAATTAGATATGTTTCTTAAATTTATACTTCTATTCTATTTATATTTTATGTTCTGGACTGTGTGCATAACATACATAAATATGTATTGTATATATATTTTATGCATATATATTTTGTGTGTGTATAATATATATTTACGAAAGAAAAATAAATTACAAATTTAAATACCGCGTGTTTCAAAAGAGAATGATAAAACTTTGTATTTATAAACGCGCAACATTTACATTTAATTACTCTATATATTTTTATTATTCTATATTTTTTTATATGTTGTTAAAGCAAGAGAAAAAGAAAAACGTGAAATGAGAAATTTATTACATTTTGTTTAATAAAATTTATACATTTGCTGCTTCTATCAGCGATTACAGTTACCGAAAGAGTAATTATTTACTTCAAATAAGTTGCGTAAAAACTATTTTTAGATTTATTGTAAAAGTTAATTAGTCGTAAAGGTTCGGCGAGACGCGTCTACGTGAGGTCACTCGAAATCGCGTACCATAATTCCTCCGTTACAAGGTATCGGATTTGCGAAACTGTCTCGAACTCATCTCTCCTCCTTTCCTTTCTCTCTCTTTCTCTTTCTTTTTTTCTCTCTCGACTCCCGACAGTCTGGAAAGTTTTCAGTTTGGGATTACAGCAGCTATTTTTCTTTTTACGGATAGTCCCGGCACACTGTGTCGGACTGTGTGTGCTCTCTGCAAGAGATTAAAACCCGAGTGATCGACTAAAATATCCGAAGCTGTCTATCGCGTTTTATGAGATGTCGAAGTAAGTGCGTTTGACGCAACGTTAAATCCGCAACGCAACGATGATAATACAGAATTACATTTCTCGTAGGTTTTCTACTTTTCCGATGTCAAAATCAATGATCCGAAGTGCATGCAAAATAGAAATTGTAATGAACCCCGTTTCTTCTCTCTTTTCCACGTGTTCGATTTAAAAATGCGATTTATGGATGCATCATTCGCGATTATATTAACAAAGATATCTTGAGAATGCAATAAACTCGATAGAACGTACAATCGATTATTACACTGAATTAAAAATAAGTGATGTGGATAATTGAAATCACAAAATGTTAAGGGAGATATGTGTATACTTACATTAAGCGTATGCACATGTGCAGTTTTGAATAATATTATTATTTAATATAAATAGGAATTTTTGCAATATAGAATTTTGTATTTTTCCTCATTTTATTTATTGATGTCGATAAAATCCTTGAAGCTGAAAGCAGCTCGGTTTGCTAATCCCTTGTTGCTCAACAAGTTGCGAATGTTTATTACAAACAACGGTCGTTTAACGATGGTGCTTTTGTTGTTAGTTATTATGAGATACCGCAGTCGGAAACTCGAATTGAGCATTAATCTGAAAGAGAAATGCGTTGACGCGTATGTTTGAATTATATTGATAAAAAAAAAAATGAAGTTTTACTCCAACATCTGCTCTTTTGTATTTCAGTTTTCACTATTGTTTCCCGAGTACGATTATCATGCTCTGGTAATTATTCGACAAATCTAGTTATTTTTAATCCTCTTCGCTCTGTTTAATGATACGCTTTATAAACAGACTAAAACTCATTTGGCAATATCAAATAAGTGACTGATCAAGGCGACGTAGATTGTTTGTAGATCGTTTGTAGATCGTCGAGCGCGAATTTAAGACACGCTGGCATTGCAAAATATCTTTGTTTGAGAAATTCGAATGCCTAATGAAAATTTTTGCTGTTATTCCACTAGCTGATGTAAAATTTAAAAAAGCATATGTTAAAATAATTTCCGGAGGGACAGTTTCATCGCAAGATACACTTTTCTGCGTTTAGTTTATGCAAATTCTTGCGGGAATATCTGTCACTGAGGATATGCACGTTTTCAAATGCTCTGCATGTTTTCAAATACTAATTAAAATAATAAGTCGAAATTAAATGTGTACTAATGAGGAGTCGGTGCATGAAACTAAACGAAAAGTTACGATTAAATGCTGCTGACAAACGATCTCATTATTGCGATTTTAAAAAGAATAATTTGTCATGCTTTTATGCTGTCCAAATAACTTCTCCTTTTAACAAATTTAAAAAGTCGTATTATTTCCCTAAAGTTTAGTTCAAAGATAAAGAAAGAGAGAGAGAGAGAGAAAGTGTGTGTGTGTGTTATCTCTTGATGAAGTATATTCATTATTGCGCCGATATATGTTGTTGTACTTGTACAAGAGAGAAGATATTGTTAACAGACAAGAAGTATCCTATACAAGAGAAAGTCGAACCGTAGCCAGCATGCTTTTATACAGATCCGATCTCGTTGTTTGATTGATGAATTCTGTAACTTATTGCGATCTGTCGAATAAAAACCTTTGCTTTTTTCAATTAGCAAGATAAAAATTGCCGATTACTGAAACGTCTTCTTTTTTTTACTGACAAACTGAACTTCATTATTATAAATATTAATAACTTAAAAATTATTATAAATATACTTATAGCGATTTAAAAGGATTTAAAGTAATTTAGAGGAATTTCTCAAAAGAGTTTTAAACCGCTTGAGGAATCATAACGCACATCGATGCAATTAAGATCACGAAATGGTTGTCCGGAACGATCCGACATACAAAAGAGGTACGCATTATTATAACCAGCTCTTTCGCAAACTATTATTTCAGTCGCACCTTTTAGTACACGAAATCGACAAAAAAAAATGCGATTCTGCGCTTTTTCTTATTGTTACGCACAACATTTTTCACGATTTTTTCGGATTTTGCATGCTTTATCACAATCATTAAAGCAGCCATTAGTAAAATGGGACACCACAAAACGGCGAGATACGAATTTTACGAATGTAAAAATTTTCAAATTTTTTGTACATGAATATTGTTTTACTGTTCGTATTATCGCGATCCCATCAAAATATATATTATTTAATCAGGCAGTTTTATATATTTGTATACTACAAAGCTGAAACTATCAATATTTTAGTATTAAGTTTTAAACAGTAAGTCTTAATTTTATAAAGTAATTTTAGCTTTAAATATTTTCTTAATAGAGTAAAAAAATTAAGTTGAAATAACTCATAAAAGTATTAAAACTTCGTCACAAAAATGTTGCAACATCTTAGAAAATGTGAAGCACATTAACAAGCAACATTCCGCGTAAGTTTCATTTCAGTTTCGTTACAGTTTTAACTGGACTTTAGACAGATTGGATTGCGTAGACGCATTTCAATGCTGTTACCTATCTCGTACCATATTCACATATGTCTCAAAATAAATATATACATAGCGTAACAGCGTTTTGAATATAGCTAAGTAAAACTTTACGAAAGAAACCGTGCGTGAAGAAGGCGGGTAGGAATCTATGAGGGCAGGACGAAGAGCGATAACGCGAGGCTGTGGGCGATAATTAAGACGGACGCTGATTTTGCGATAGCGGTTAAGTCCTCACGACGAGAACCCACCACTCACCTTCTCTCATAAGCACCAGGACATAACTGTACCCGCTTATGTATGGTCATCGTGGTGCACGACGCGCGAGCTATCGCACTCTTGTTCCGCTGTGTTGCTTCTTCTGGTAGCTACCACGAGTGATGAAGTAGAAGTCATGGTAGTACGTGGCAAAACAGAGAAGACACACATATATATACATATACGCACTTATACAGAGAGTATCGTGGCCCATCACAAAGAAACACGGGATGACTCTCCTCCAATGTGCTCGGAGGAAAGCCGAGCGCGGTAAGATTTATCGGCCTTTTACAGATACTGAGCCATGCTCAAAATGTTGCAAAATACACCGCCGTGCGCGTGCGCGCACATTCGTGTATATGTATACACGGGATTCGAACCGGATAACGAGGCGCTACTGCCACGATAAATAGCCCTCGGTCATTTATTAGCTGAATTTATCTTGCTACGCGTCGAACAAAGGATACAAACTATGAGCCGTGACCGTTGTCTTCTTCCCCTTGGATTCAATCCTTGCCTCTTCTCCTTTCCCATCCAACCGTTGTCGTCCGCCACCCGCGCAACAACTTAGACGTTCTCTCTCTCTCTCTCTCTCTCTCTCTCTCTCTCTCTCTCTCTCTTCCTTCTATCAGCTTCAATTCCACCGTGGCTCGTTTTACTGCGCTCAGAACCTGCCGGAGTCGGGAATCACCTCAGGCACCTGCGTGGAACTCGCGCTATCTGCGTGAGACTATCTCGACAGGATTATCGGCAAATCCGAAAAATGATGGCACCAAGATCGCGAGGTAGTATGATCTTGTGTCAGTTAATCAGTTCGTTCGAAGCACGTGACGCGAAAGAGACGCGTGAGAATCTCACTGTGATTACTTGAAAAATATGATCTCTATATATGTTTAGTGCGCACGATGTGAATCTGGCTTGAGATGATAAAACGCCTTATCTTTTTAACGCGATGTCACAGGAACATGCCTTATCAGGTCGTCAAATTAACCGCTCGTTCTAGCCGTTATAATTAATAAGATATTTGATAATGTCACCCGAATCAGAAAAACTGTTGAGGTACACGTTGGTTGTATCAGATATACATAGCTTTTTCTTTAGGACGTCAAAAACAAGTAAAAAGAATGGTACTTTCTTTAACGTTCTTTAACGTTCGGAAAATCAAAGAAGTTTTTTTTGCAAGACATACAATACAATAGCGACGAAGAATATAAAGCGTTTCGGTAATTGAGCTTACATGCGAAAGAATAAAAAAGACGTATATTTTTTTTCGTACGAAAAATACCGAGAAACCAATCAGATTTAAAAAATTTAACATATTTAAAAATTAATTTTTATTATCGTAAATAAACGGCAAAATATTTTTTATACTTTTTTAACTCGATATTTTATTCATAAATAACATTTTTATGCTCTATTCTATATACTATGTAGCTAATCATATTGCAGCAATGTGCACAAAATATAATAATTTGAAAGATTTGATAAGTCACAAAAATGCAAGAGTATAATCTCGCTCGGAGGTTCATACGAAGTCGCAACTCGTCCAATCGCAACGACGGATGGCGACTGACCATGTTATATGACAGTAGATACGCGCGTCTCGTGATTTAGCACAGCCAAAACTAAACAGCGTACCGCCGCTAATATAATGTCCGGAAATCGGCAGGATTGAGGCATGTTTCAATCGCAGTCGGTTAACCGGAGACACGTTTCTCTCAAGCGTCTCGTCTCGTCTCTCTCTCTCTCTCTCTCTCTCTCATTGCATCATTAAAATGCTAGGCAAAGCCACATCGCTAATACAGTATGGATTGTACATCAAAGCAACAAGGTTCAATCTTTACGGTAGGTTCAACACAATGACAGATTTATCGCTTTATGGGCCGTCGATCGAAATCAACGGCAGGTCTACCTAGCAAGTTTATAGGTCACCTCTCCCGGATTCTTGGCTGCTGTCGCGCCCCTGAGGTTAAGTGGCATTCTCGGAAGTTTTATAATTATTTCCACAGAGGTGAGATCGTTAATCAGTAATTGGACGAGCGGTTTTCACCGGAGAAAATAAAGAGAAGAAAAGAAGTTTGCGGGGATCGCTTGCGTCGAGCCTATTACGTTGTTAAGAGAGTTCAGAGGACTCTCTCCTCTTTCTTTCTCTCTCCCTCTCTATCTCTCTCTCTCTCTCTCTCTCTCTCTCTTAGAAGAGATAGCAAAACTTATGTTTCCTTGTAACAATGTATTTATTAAGCGATTTATTTATACATTTGATGGAAAACGGCGGTGATATTCGCACACAACGCGTCACACGATACGCGGCTTCGTTAGTTGCAGTGTCACAATCGTTGTGTCCTGCGATTTTTCGCAAATTTTTTTCTAATCTATGACCATCAATCTCTGAGTTAAGCAATCGTTTCATCTACGTGTGCGAAAACTTGGCGCAACGAGTCGCGATAAATAACTAGCTAGATAGTAATAGCTTCCTTAGTATCCTGTATAATGGGCGATATATGTTATTTCCATCAGGAATTGACCTGAAATGTTCCTTTGTTATCGCGAAGCGCGCTCCTTGCTGTTATACAGTATGAAAAGAAAATACAGCGTATCGCAAACGTAAATTGTGCTATATTCTAAGTGACTAACTTTACAGTGCTTGACATTCCCTGTGCGAGCAAAATTGCATTTTACTGGTTTTCATTTGCAGATAGTCTAATTGACTTATCAAGTCGATTCTAAGGAATAAAAGAAAATATATCGGAAAAGAAAGTCTTGCGCGCGCGAGTCAATTTGCAAGGCCCGCAGTGTAATAATAAAGCCTAACGTATTGTCTTTCGCTAATTGGTATTAATGCACCTGCTGAGCAACAAGTTATCGAGAATTTATCTGGTAAACGATTACGCTGGTTGCCGATAAAGTGCGACGCGAGGAGCCGCTTCACGCGGCGATTTTGATTAGCGGAGCGCGAGTACGCAGCACGCGTAATAATTTCTTCAGGCACAATTCATTCAAGAAATTCGCCCCAGGTGTGAAAAATCAATTCCGTTAAACCGAGCTTGGTAAGCGTTTAGAGCGCTGGAAGAAAACTAGAAAGATATATACGATGACGCTCGTGTAGCATGCGCCCCGCTTCGATATTTAATCTCGCGCATAATAATACGACTGCAATGATGCAGTGACGATTCTCTACTTGAACATATTTTTCTGGATTTTAATTACTAGACATAAATATGTGACAATTACGAGTGACTAAAATTACGTCTTTTTATCACGAACTTCAATTATACAAAGGGTCTTAGCGCTAAAAGAAAAAAATATCTCTCGTCGTGTTACGTCTTTTACCGAGGGTTATTAAGATCGTTCTGCATTAGACGCAAGTCGTGCAAAATTGACCAATCACGTTGATTGATTGGCCAATTTGATCAATACGATTAGTTAATTCTACGAAACCAGCGTTTGCTCCTTACGATTAATATAAAATTTTCACGTGTCTTCTGTTTGAACTTTACGTCGCGCAATACTAGCAGCGATCTGTTAACCTCTGCTTTTATCACATCTTGTCTATTGTTCCAACATTCTATTTTTTTGAAACTTCTATCTTTCCTTGAACGACCCTGGCCAGTCACGATAATTCGACAACGACTGTTAAACGACAATTATGCGCTATCTGAAAAAAAGACGTGTAATAACACCTGCGTGCTACGATGTTTTAACAAGAATACCGCTTCTTGATATTTTGGCGGGCTCGATTGCGCGTACACGCACGCATACCTGCTTAAATTTACCGCTTCAATTTGTACTCGAAATGGGACGTGCGACGGAACCATGCGGAGATCTGACTAATGTTGCCACCCCGGAGTGCTGAAAATTTCAAAGTGATTTGTAAACAATCGATGTAAAGATAAACGCGAGAATAAAGAGACAATTTCGATTCTAATTGCACTGTTTCACATAACATTTAATTAAGTATGTTTTACGCACATTCTTTTTATATCGAGACTAATGTCTTGAACAAAATTGATTGTTAGTAAAAGTTTTGTGAAAAATAATCTTTTAATAAAATGTAAATAGTATTTGTTAGTTCTAAAAGTTTACAAAAATAAAAATTTAGAAACATATAGACTATTTTTTATATAGGTATTATACTTTGTTTATTCACATATTTATACATTTCTTGAAAACATTTTGTAATTTGAAAAAAATAATCGAATAATAAAAAAATATATAACATGTTACAATACACTTGTTTACAAACTTCATTCAGTCTTCACTTATTAATCTATATCAAAATGTAAGAAACCTTTTCTTCTTAATTATTATTGGTAACAACGAGACATTAAAAGTATGGCTGGTTTTGACAAAATTATCTAGTATTATATGGTGATTATATAGCCGCAGCATGTGATATTAAGCGATTGACATCAAACTTCTATTAAAGTAAAGTATCTCGAGTCACATCTTGTTGACGACAATGACAAGAACGACGACACAAGCGTTTATCATAATTACACAAGGGATTGATAAGTATAAGATCGACTGGAAAACGACTGCGGAATAATCGCGACTACGCGCTATATTATATCAATTACAACAATTCTCTGCAACTGACAAGTGACGGGACGTCGTCTCGTTCGGAAATTCAGACATTCTCTATAACGACACGAACGAAAGAATAAACAAGCAAGCGAGTAAGTAGACGGAGCGTAGTCTGAAAAACAAGGAAAGAAACAATAAACGCGTTTTGCAAGAAAAATAATATTATCGTAATAGTGCAAACTCATGCATTTACTCATTCGGTCCGATGTTTGATCGCGGATATATATTGGCAACGAGGACCGAATGCACGCACGGTGGTCTCACCGTGTGGTCCTCAGGTCGAGAAGAGTCTGCTGATAGCATTCTCACACACTCTCCTCCTCTTTTGCCTCTTCCACTTCATCTTTCTTCCACTAACATCACTCCTCACATCTTTCTTCGTCTTCACGTCGTCTTACCTCGCCGCACGACTCTTCTTCTCTCACCTCTTGTTCTCTTCTGCTCTCTTTCCCTCGTCACGCTTCTTCTTCTTCTTCTTCTTCATCTTCTTCTTCCACGTTGTCGTCTTTGTCTTGTTCATTTTCTTCCCTGACTATCACGAGAGGTTTCTACCTGTACCGAATGAGCCGCGATTTTTCGCAAACTCTCTTCTTCGCCCCCGTCATTCCTGCTCTCGCGCTTCCTCCCGCATTATTTCCTCCTTCTCTCGCTCGCGTTAGTCTTTGCCCGAACGTATAACATACAATTACCTGAAGACCAGATTACACGGGGCATGAGAGAGATGCTCTCCACGCTCGTTATGCCATCACAAAGCCGCGTTCACATTGGCTCACTTGAGACCAGCTTCAAGATCCGGCGGAGAGAAGAGAGATGCGCTCTTAGGAAGAGTCAGAGAAGGGATAAGCCGTACTGCTTTATCGTTTCCTCTTTCGTTGGAACCGGTGTTCTGTCTATGATAGTTAAGATTCAAGGATGCTCCGCATTCATATTTTCGATGCACTCGCTGTCGATCGATCAGGTCGATTTGTGCTAAAGAGAATTAGTTTTCAGGGAATGTGAAAAATGTTGATTTCTGAACCCGCCCTCTGAGTGATATACATGCGACGAGATGAGCGCAAATGGAAATTCTCGGTACAGAGAGAAATTCCGTCGTGTAGACCGGCCGAGATGTTTTTCTGATACGGAATAATTTTAATCCTTTGCGACGCCGAATGTGTATTGCCTTATATGAACCATCGCGCGCTATCGTTCGCCGAACGGTGCCGCATATAGAGAAACGTATAATTTTTTTTATTGTTCTTTCCCTTCTTACCAACCAAATATGTGTACGCTTCCGATCTTTAATAAACACTTGTCACGCTATAAAGAACAGAAAATTATCACCCGCAAGATTTGTGCAATTTATGAAGAAACAGTACTACAATGCAGAAATAAGCTAAGTATTGCAAGTAAGTATGTTTGTAGAATTAATATTAATATTTACATAATATATTTTTTCTTTAATAATTTTATTTTAGTGAACTAACACAATATTTCTCTCGTGAAAATATGTAAATAGTCTTTCTACTCAAATAAAATTAGAAGATATCGAGCTGTATTAATTTCAGATGACATGTATATTTTTTGGTATCTTGTCTCACTGTGTGTTAACGCAGTCGACGTTTGTCTACGCTCTTCTCTCGTTGACTTTTCATCACAGACTCTCAAACTTTCCGAGTTTCTGAGAGCTCGTGCCGTGTTCCCTTTCTACTCTGTCATTGTCCGACACGTTAACAAGTTCGCGGTGACGCTCGAGTTGAGCATGTCAATTTGAAAGCGGCGCTGACATCTGCCGACGATCGTCACCTCTCAAGCATCGCTGCACCTTGCAAGCTGCTCTACTTCATATCCTCGAGTAGCTGCCACTAGCGAGACTTTCTGTGTGGCTGTAAAGTCAAGTAACCTAATCTCATGTTACGTTTCAAGTCCCGCGCAACATCGACGCGCGTTAAATACATTCGACACTGTTAATGCGTCTACGACAATTATAGGCAAAGTTATTCTCGAAATATACGACGAGTTGAGTTGTAATCAATTGTAATCACGTTAAAATGGAAGGATAAATTATATTTAATAACCTAAAGACTATTGTTTAAAAAGAAATTATTATAGAAAACAATGTCTATTCACTTTCCTGAAAGTAAGACGAGAGATAGAGCACGTTTTATTTACTGTATGTCGAGAGAGACTATATATTTATAGCCGCAAAATAATGCGTGACATGTGTTGTACACTTGACTCTGAAAAATGTTCAATACCTTATTATTATTATTATTATTTTATTGCATTACGACTATAGAACGTATCCGCTCGTACGTCATTTTTTACTGGTGGGACTTAGAGACCAATCCAAATGGTTTGGCCGTTAAATGATTCTATGGCCGTCCATTATAAGTCTTTATGGAAATTTAGTTCCCAGCTAATGGCGCGTCTAACTAAGACATGTGAGGTCTGAATAAACGATTCGTTCACAAATCTCTTCAACTTCGGTCGACTTTCAGGAAGTTAGCTAAGAAGGCGGGCGCGAATCTCTTTTAGGCCTTGACTCGAACATGTCGTCTTAAACAAGCAATAAGTATCCTGTCAGTCCGCAAGGTCAACTGTGTAAATTTCATTGTTCACATTATTATTCTGAGAAGAGAACTTGGAAACGTGTTAATGGAAAGATCATTGACAAAGGTTTCTGGGGGAAATCTTACAACGTCTCATTTTTTACTTGTACCTACTTCCAGATGTTAACCTTTCGATGATTTTCAAATAAAAATTTCGTAAGAATTGATTTATAGACGAGATTTGTTCGGTTGCAAACATTGTTTCGTGAAAAAATCTCAAGGTTACCGCTCGAATTCCCGCGCACTTTCTGAGAGAATAACGTAGGAGGGCACCTATTAATTCTCGCTCCACGGGAAACATGAAGGACATGTCATCTGCCGTTAACAAACTATATACAAAAGAAGAAAAGAAGGAGCACCATCGAACTTCTGCCATTCTGCGAATTTCGTGAAATATTAGGAGTGGTGATTTTGAAAAAACTTTTGCCACGAATTGCCGATAATTATCTCAAAAGTCGCACGATGACTCAAACATTAATTAATATTAATTATCCATTGATCTCAATAATTATTTTTCCGAAAAATCTGCAGATGTGTAATTGCAGATCTGTAATTTACATGCAACGCTAGGAAATAACAGAGAGCGTTGACGAGTTAATCTCTCGGACGCTTTACAGTTCTTTTTCCGAGGCGGCGTCCGCCGATCGCCCAAGAGAGTTTACAGATATGTGTCTCTCTCTCTCTCTCTCTCTCTCTTTATAATAATTATTATAATCGGCTGTCAGTAGCCTCGTTAGCGTGCCACGTGGAACGCGAGTGCGTTAAATTAAATTTGAATCTCGGTGTCGTTGCAAGTGGAGAATATATGTGTGTAATGTAAGTGTGTGGATAAAGAAAGAAAAGCAAAGATATATAGAGAAAAGAGATAAAGAAAAAAGAGGGAAAAACAGACTTCTACTATTACCAAATAAAAATAGAACATCTAAACACAAAAATGCACACGCACTGTTAAATAACAAACTTAAAAAAATTATATTTTAAAGTCCTAGTGGTCCAACGGAAATTGGATAATAATTACCACGTGGTGTGCCGTGCGCGCGCGCGAAATAAGTAGTATTAATGTTGTCTGTGGAAACGATTTCGGGATCCCACTATTATTATATACAGCAACCCATCTATGCAGCGACCTGCTGCTTGCTGCGTGAAACTACTTTGTTAACTTCGGAAATACAATTTAAAAAAATATTATATGAGTATAATTTATAGTTTTGTCATCGAGATAAATTAGGATAAAGTAAATAAGTTTATTATATGCAAGCACAAAAAACTTTTTGCTAGAATAGCAAAAAAAAAGCTTAGTTACTACATAGCTAGCAAGAAAAATTTGCTAAGCCTATCAAAGTTTTTGCTTTGCCAACATGTTATTGGTAAGACAAAAACTTCAGTAGCAAATTTTTCTTGCTAGCTATGTATAGTAAAACTTTTCTGGCTATATGATAGTAAAACTTTTCTTTCTTTTTTTTGAGTGAGAAGATTCAGAATTGCGTACAAATAACTTAACGTTATATCAACTCAGAATCACACACTTAAAGAACTTGTGATTTATAAAATATTTTAATTGTCTTTTTATTCACTATCTTTGTATTTTGTATTTGTCTTCCGATATTTCCTAAACATTATAAATCGTTCTGCATAAAAAGTATTTTTTTCTTTAGCCACAATCTTTGAAATTCAATGAGTAACACAATGAGGCTTGCGACATACATATAGTCTTAATCGGCTGAAATATGACATATTGCGGATGGAATGTTTTATGCATTCCGTGTTCATTAATAATCACAGCTACGCACGGGAGAAGAACATGTACGTACACGAGAAAGATGTTCCATAGAACTTCATTCTCGCTTCTTTTTATTTCCGCGTCTTCTCCCGTCCATTGCGAATAGCATCTATTTGGAGTCACCTTGTTCTAGCCAGGTACTTTCATTTGATGTAGTCATGCGCGTTACGTATCTCTTCATTATCATTCGCGTCTAATAGTAGCAAGGCTAAAATCTAATCCGACGGAATTACTCGTAAATCAATAGTAACGCGCAAAACCAGACCAATTTCGCAAATTGTTTTGACCAAGTTGCTTTTAGAAATCTATGCGATCTTTCAGGCAGAAAGAGTTGGCGGCGCAAGAATAACTCCTCTCTTCTACGCTGGAGTAAACGATCTACGCTGATTAAGACAGAATTAGGAAGAAAGAGGTGCGTAGACAAATTAGTTTTATTATCTTGGGCCGCGTTCGGGCGCAACGGAAGTACCTGCTGTTTCATGGATAGCCCTTCGTTTATAAATCCAGCATGCCATCTTTCAGAGTCACGAGCGTCATGCTTAGTGCTTAGTGGCTCGAACGGAATCGCAGAGAGCGACGGACGGAGCGTAAACGAAGAACGGATCGAAGGGAAGAAAGAGAAGGAGAGAAACCGGCTGGTGGAGAAAGCGAAAGAACAAAACGAGAAAGAGAGAGAGAGAGAGAGAGAGAGAGAGAGAGATCTCGAAGAAGAGAAAAAGACCTTAGAAGCGGGTTATTACCGCCTTGTTAGGCGGTAGAAGGCAGCTGCTCTCCATTTAAGTTCGAACAATTAAATTGTCTGGTCTCGCGAGAGAGCCTGACTTGTTATACCTACTCATCTCTCGCTTATTGTCTCCTGCTTAACGCGACAACAATTCGGGGTGGCTTAAACGTGAATTATTTTTCGTGCAATATCGAAGAAGATCGAATCTTCGATATCTGCCGCAATTAGTCGGCGAATGTTTCTTGCTTTGATGTTATCGCAATATCGATACTATTCGAAGACAGACGTTCTCCTGTCTAATAAATTGTGACTTTATTACTTGGTCGAAGCGTTGTCTCTTTAGAAGACAAAAATCGTGCTATGAGGCGTGACCAGGCAAAGACCGGATACGCTTTCGTACGAGCTGTAGCACGTTAACGTGTAACGAGGCGCACCCAAGATCAAATTATTATTTTCCTTTCTGGCGCGCGCATCGACTTTTTATTCCGCTTAAGGGCTATTAAACGAGCTGTGCGCGATTTTCTTGTTGCGATCGACTTGGGTGCGGCGCATCATCACGAACCGACAACTTGTGACAGACAAGGCATTTCCTCCGCTGTCTCAACCCTTTAAAGCTTCTTAAAAGCCAGCGCTTCGCTTCTTGAAGCAAATAGTAGTTTTAGTTCCTGGCGCTTCAGTAGCTCGAAATCGCACATATACAATTCAAAACAATTCATAATAAAATATATAAATATTCATTGATTGTCGTAACGGAAATATGTTACGCTTCTTGAGTTTCTATGTTGCATTGTTTTCCGCATCGATTGTCATTGTCCAAAGTGCATCTCAGAGTATTCTCGCGGTATTTATACAAAGTATATACATTTTTTTAAAAACGAGAAAGTTCCTAGATGCTGTGATTTTAACGTAAAAGCTTTTTATACGTTGTCTTGTGTGTGCAGCTGCAGCGCGCGACGATGTCTGTCGCTCATGCGATGATGATCGTGGCAACAGTCTTGTTGCTCTGAGCGATTACTTTGAGATGTAGATTGTCGTCGCTTCGATCGCCGCTATAAATTTGCGCTCGCGTCTCGCGATGTACTTACGGTGCGCACGTACGGCTCGTAAATTTCGCGGCCGCTTCTGGAAGTCCGTTGGCTGAGAGCTCTTGCGCGGTTTTCGGCTGCGACATTGATTCGTCCATTATTCATTCCTGACGTTTCCGATGATAGATTGCCAATGGCGTTGATATAACGACACATTTCGCGCGTATACTACGTACATAGATTTGCTGTCGAACAACGTCGTTATTGTTACTCGTCAGTTTTTTAACAAATCAACTAAAAATTGCATGATTATTAGATCAGAGAAATTATAATATATATAAATATTATATATAATTACCTATATAAAAGAGAGACAAAAAATATAAAAGAGTACAAAAATATAAAAGAGACATATTTATGTTTTCTTTATCTTAAGAGTATTTTATAACATTTGTTTAAAGAATGTTATGCCAAACGAATGTTTTGAATGTTTATTTCGAACGTTTGAAAATAAGTAGGGAATTTCACGAAGTTGTACGACATTTCCGTGATACTGCAAGTCTTTCTTTCTCTAGCAACTCTTATAAAAGAATAAGCAGACAAAATGTTCACTTTTGAAATAGAGTACGCAACCTTGAAGCTGATAATTTTTTTAACTTCTCAGCAAGGCGGTTAGAACCGTAAAATAAAGAATTTTTGAATGCATCTTTCGTGCATCTTTCTTTCTACGTTGATTTCACGAATGTATATTGACAACTTTTGCGAACAAAATAACGTAGTTTTGACAATAGTGTTTTTCAAAATTCAAGCTTTATTTGTTTTTAGATCTAGCTTTGAAGAAAAAACGATAGAAGAAAAAAGAGTATGACGATAAAACAGGAAGCGAGACGAGGCGAAACGAGAAGGCACGCGAGAGTATCATGCAAGACAAGTTCTGCACGAGTATCTGTAATGACAGATTACTGCGGCATTAATTCCTTGTTTAACCAACAAACAGCTTGCCCGGCATGCTGTTTAAGTAATAAAATATGACGTCTGAGCCCCGGGGGCAGCTGACAACTGGGTCTGCCGCTCCCATCGCAGATTGCTCGCCCTTTTATCATTATTTCGTACTGTCATGATACCCGCGTACATTACTGGATGCACTTCGCATTTCGTCCATCTTCGATTGACCGCTTTCGAACCGTAATTTCCGTCCTCGGAAAATCCTTGTTCCAAAGTTAGTAGGGTGCGATAATGCCGAGCGAATATCAATACAAGTTCCGTTCAAGAGAAACTTGCATATCTCTTTTGAATCTTTTTTCTTTTTTCTTTCTTTACACACGTACGTAAAGAACATATATGTAAATCTGCTTACATATATATGTACATACATGTACATATATATGTAAGCAGATTTATCACTTAAGCGATTTACATCAAAAACAACGCTCAATAATAATTACGTTTCATGTAAGCGCGCAAAGTGCACATTGCGTCAACGGCTTTTTACACTTTGGGGTGCGCAATCCGGAGCAAAAAGAAGAAAAAAATAAAAGCGCATAGTGGAGATCGCTGTTAAAGTCACTGCGTTGAAAGCGTGATAGCTTGTCGAGAGAAAATGGCTAGTGATCACCGTCTTCCCTTCCAGTACCAACAATCTCTGAGCATTATCCCTCGCCTTCAACCTGCGCGTCGAGCGTTCGGCTCTTAACAGCGCGGAAGACGTTCGATAGAAAACAAAGTTCGGCGACCTAAAAAGTCAGTCGATCTCATCGGAGCAACGCCGGTGATTTCTTCTCGCGTCATCTTAGCAATAAAAAATAAAGAATATAGCTTTTGTTAAAAACGAACACGCTTGAGAATTCAAACAGTGTTAATTAATTTTTCTCTTGCGCCGCGTCATAGACATTCTGCAAAGTTATTTTCTACATACTAGCCTTGCATCTCGATAACAGAATTACGCGTCTATGACTTCTTCGTATATTTTCTTCATATATTTTCAATTTCAGTTATTCGACAAAAAAAGATATCTTTGTTACTGTACAAGATGATTCGCTAGAAATAAAATATTGTTATTTTTCTTTCTTACGCAGCAAGAGCGTTATAAGAAAAACACAACGAAGAGAAAACACAAGGAACAAAACAAAACTTTTCATAGTTAATTATTCAAAATTAAAGTTGCTAACAATTTTGCGTAAATCAAAATATGTATACATTTCTTCCGACGAACAAGATTAAAAGATTACTCAGCTATAATTTGAATATTTATTATTATTTATAGCATCTTTACAAATTTATTATATTTGTATTTTAACTAAATTATTTTCATGCATGACTCTTTGTAGCGTTTATTTCGAGAATCGTTTCAAAACACAGATCGTTTCTGTTTCTTTTCTAAAAAATAGAATGTGTCATAAGTACATCCTTATACATTCCGTATTAAAAATCTTAAATCTTCTGTATCCGTGACAAAAATCCGAGAAAAAGACATTATGTGCTAATCCGCTTTTAACTTGTCAGTAGAACGCAGTTTTAGAAAAACTTTTCCGTAGCTTCTTGTGAATAATATCTTTTGATTCTTAATACTTATCTTTTCTTCTTGGACCACCGCCGCTGTGTGAATAGCACATTCAAGGTGCAGCGCTTCCTTTGATCACATCAAAATACGTGACGAGCTTAGATATATTTTCCTTCTTCGATTCTGATTATTCTAGACGAACACATAAATGCGTGCGCGCCTTTCAAACCTTTTTAGAGATCCTGATCATGTAATCAAAATATATTACACCATCGCTAGCTACTTGCTCAAATTTTAATAAAGGACATTGAGATTTTAGATAAAGTCGTTCTTCTCGCGCTTGTCCTTACTATCAAAAATATTACCGAGGTTAACATGTTCAGAGGTAACGCTCCTAGATATTGTCGCGTTCGGAGGAGAGACAAATGTGTCGAAACAGAAAAAAAGAAAACGCGCACACTCGCGTCCGTGCCAAAAAAAATTGCCGCTGAAATTTGCCGTGCAAAAATATGTCCCTGTCGTTCGAAAACGTTGAATACGCACAGTAGATATGGTCGCCCCCCGAGAATATCGGGGGATGAAATATGATTACTGGATTTGTCAAAAACAGCTGTGCCATGGACATTTGTTGGCCGGGCGTGAAATTAAACTCCACGAAATTCTAACAATTGAAATTATATTCGAAAAGCGTTATATGCTCATTTACCTTACTTCATTTTTTAATCACTGTTGAAAGTTAAAATGCGCTTGAAAATTAAATAACGTATATAACTCTGTATCATAGAACACATTTTGCATAATTATTTTCATATTGCATTGATAAACACAATTTTATATACATATATATATATATATATATATATATATATATTTTGGTACAATGTTGTTATATCGTTTGAATCGTTTATTCCTTAAAAACAAATATTGTGTATTTAGAAATTTTATCAATTGTAATATTTAATTTGGTAATAAACACTTACAATTAGACAAATAATTTAACCTTAACTTTATGAAATTATGTTGATTAACAGCTATTTCTTTTTAAACTAACATTGATAGTTTTACAATGTCTTAAAGTCTGACGCCTCTTTTATCTGCCGCTCAGAGAATGGAACAAAGACAATGTAGCAGTTTTTAAACTCCTAGACTCTTCTCATTTTGAATCACGTAATGCGCAAGTATTATTCGTCCGGCGGCAATTTTTAGCAAGCCTAGCGTCAAATGACATTGTCTCGGTGATGATCGCGTACGATGCCACGCTCTGAAAAGAAGCGAAGTTACGTCCATTTGGATATAAAGTCCGATGAACTCATAAATCGTGCGGCTTTGATCCAGAACCAGCAAACGGGGCAGTAGGCCGAGATCCGAAGAAGCGAGAAGCGAGGAAACGCTCTCTGATAGAAGGTAGAAGGTAGGAGGAAAAAGGGTAAAAAGAGAGGCAAAGAAAAGAAGGTGACGCAGGTTGCGTGCGGGTGGTCCCCTGCGGCATAGGTAGATCGCAGGTACGTCACGCGTCTTTACTCCGTTCGTAGGATGCTTTCTTTATTGGTTTGCCTCTCGGCATATAAGACGCTGCGGAATTCGCGTCGCGAACAGGAAGCAGACATCAGAAAAAAATCATTAAGCGCACAGTAGCCGCTGAGACGACGTCGCTTTAAGGGATGATGATTATTCATTTTGTTGCAGAAATATGTTCTTGAGATTTGTATACTTTTCATCATCTCGGACAAATCTTTACTAGTTTAAGATATTCTTTATCCACGCATTTGCATGCAAAACATTTCTTGTACAGGTTTTCCCAGTATTCATAAATACTTATGTTTCGTGTAATCACTTTCTTTTTTTTGACATATTTCTGCGTATTAATTTTGCGTTTACATCTGCAATGTTTTTTAAATCAAAAAAACAAATAAATAATATATTATCACATCAGCATTCAAATAATTAAGCGATAAAACACTAATTTATTTAATAATAGGCATTCACAATTTTTAACATCTGCAAGATTTTTTTTGTTTATTTAATATTAAGCTTTGAGATTATTTAGTTTTCTACAAAACAATGTGTCACTGCGACATGGTAATCTTTTTTCGATTTTTTTAGTAGCAGCGCAACAAGATTCTTCAAGATTTTAGTTAAAATTTAGTAAAAAGTTTCATTAGTTTTCTTTTGCTTTTTTCTACTTATTGGACTCACCTACGTTTAGCGTCTGATTGTGAGTCACAACGTTCTGGGAACGTTTCTACGCTAGCAGTATTAAACGAACATGGACAGTTTTTGTCAGGTTGATCGCGTTGTGGCTGTCATTTCTCAAATCGGAGAAAGCAGTTCACCGAGACTTCCCAGAGCGTGGTTCTGGTTTGCGTTTACGTGCTCCCGTAATTACGCTTCCATCAAAGCAACAGACGCGCGTTTTTTTGTCGATTATCCCGATCTATCTCGATCTACTAGCTGCGAGACGTCACGCTTCCGTAACAGCGATGACATTGACTTTACTTTATTCCATCAGCGAATTAATCTTCAATCTTCTTAGTTGATGAATCAATTTGCTTTACGCAGTAGATATTACAGAAAGTTTTGTTGGTTCAGTAAATTTTGAATTTTTATTTTATTTGTAGTCTTGCTCACTTTAAAAAAAAACAATAGTTATTTTTTATTTTTTTAATATATTTTTATAGCCAATGCTTATGTAGTTCTTTCTATAATAATTCAAAATTACGAAACGATTATTCGCTTTTGTTGTGTGCAGTGGCATTTTTCATAAGCCGCTTTATAACCTGTCACTAGCAATGAGTAGATTATAATGAGTTGTTTGACAAGAAAATCAGCAATTTAATTAGTGACGAGGACACTCAAATGTCAGATAAATATGTTATGACTAATCTATGTTACTGTCACCGTTTTCAACAAAAACGCTCGTCATTAACATGACGCAAAATACTTAACTGCCAAATCGATTTAGTCTATAAATCAGCTGACAGTTACAATTAAATGCAAGAATGCGACAAAATATTTCGGGAAAGGCGAAGTGACCGTTATAACATTTATACGTTTTAGCACGGTAATTTGCGGTGCGTATTCGTTGAACGTTGAAGCAGTGACACGAAGAGCACAAAAAGTATATTGTCCTTTGTATTATCCCTCTTTATCTTATGTCTGCATGTTGTGTCATATATATATATATATATATATTTTTTTTTTTTTTTTACCATATCGTATTGTTTTAATCCGCATTTTTTCTGGAGTCCGCATTTCGGAGTCCGCATTTTAGTTAATCAAAAAATGTGATTGCGAAAATACAAAGCAATGTTTGTGCGAGAAGTTCTTCAAGCGTATGGATCCTGCGATTCACGATCCTTGAATTGCAGGAAAAGACTTATGGGTCATACGTCATAATTAAACAAAGTTGTGCGACAGGACCACCCAACAGGATCACCCCTATCCATTAGCCTCGATTAAATCAAAATCAGCGACGCAATAGTAGCTTGAACGTGTTTATGATATCAAAGTTTATGACCCGGTGCACTATCGAGAGGCGAATATACGTAAGTACTGTAGAATAATTCAGAAGCCGTTGCACCGGTTTCTCACGCTCTGCAATCTCATACATCCAATTATTTCAACACGTCACTTCATCAGACGGAAACTAAAATTATGTGACTATTATACAAATGTGTGAAATGCATTATTTTCTTTCTCTTTTTCTCTCTCTTTAATATATTTACTAATTAATACTTAAATTAGATACAAGATAAAATACGCGTACGTTATTTTCATAAAACATCACGTGCCCAGGATATCAGTTATCGTTACACGTCAATGCGTGCGTTTTAAAATGTTTTTAAATAATCAATACTCTAACAATTGACTCATTGTCTCTTTATTCAAAAAAGCCATTTACAAAAAAATACATTTTTATGCATAAAATAGAAATATGTTGCAAGATTAAACAATAGAGCGTTCAATCTTTGGTGATTCAATATTAAATTAAGATTTCCTACATCAAAATCTCTTTCTCTTTAACAATTAATTAATTATTACTAAACACAAGATTTCATAAAAATCTATCAATGCCATCAACCGCATTTCATTAACGACGATTTTATGATGAAAAGTGATTTTATGATGAAAAGTGAATGAATGAATCGATTTGGTTAAATGCGCTTGATAAAAAATAACGAAGAACCGTGAGTCTTCAGTGGTGGCGGCGTAACGCTGTCACGGTGCACGAATTTCGAAGCGATTTTCCTCCTCCACAGATCTCGCCGACAATGATCCAGATGCACGCGTGCATCTGACATTTCTTCGCGTAGTGGGTAGAGTAGTTGGTTCATAGAAAGCGGCCCCGTACGCTGTATCCGGTTAAATTGGTCACGGATCGGAACACGTGTTGGCTGCGATCCTTGACGAATCGTCCGACGTTTTTCTCACACACAGAAGATCTTTTCGGCGCAGTGCCTCGCTCTCTCGACCGCTCGACGACTTGTCGTCGTCAAAACGCGGAAACGCATACTTATTTCTGTTTGCATGTGGAGCGTATATTTCTTTGCGTGTGCGTTGAGAGATTAAGCCGAGTAAATATGGCACACGTTAGCCAAATATTTTGTAGAGCTAATAAGATCTTACGCCAAGAGCGTAAGTTTTTCTCGAGAAAAAAAGGTCGAAAGAGATTCGACTCATGCTAACACGAACCAGCGACAGCGAGGTGCCGTCTTTGACACTTATTTGCGCTTCGAATTTTTTGACACTGAGTCGATTATGCGGTTCTCTCGAAACGTTTGGACTTTTCATGCCTATTGAACATATCTACGAACAGTCGTATTTCTCTTTCTGTGTATGTGTATATACACATACTGGTGTTGTATATGCATATACATATACTGGTGTTTGTTCTCTCAGATGATTATCGATCGCGCGCGAGCTCCGTACCAGTGACAAAATTCATTTGCTCTCAACTGACTCGTTTATTTTTCTCATTAGCGATATCAGAGATGAAGGGCCGCCGTTATGTACATCGAGGAAGAATATTACGCACGTTAAACTGCACGTTAGGCGTCATCTTGCGCAAGAGTCTCATTAGGTGGTATCAGAGAAAGCGCAGAAACGTGCCACGGAATAAAGTTGGACGGTAGAATCGTTTTAAGCGAACAACGTTTATCCAGATGCCACATTTTTTTACGATATAAAAGATTGACAGAAAATTAATTAAGTCGATGATTTTGATTCTAAGATTAGTGAAAAAGGCAAGAATTTTTTCGACACAAATCCGCATATATTTAACACGCATAAAAATTGATTCGGAACGCGAATGCGTGCGTGTCAAATAAGATCGTTGAATTTTTAATTTAAGATAAACAATGATAAAAATACATATTAAAAATATACTTGGATGAGTTTGACATCCACTTTGATTAGTCGAGCACATTTGAGCATTTTCTTCAACAGATCGGTTGAAGTGAAATCAGCAGCTGCTGCTTTTTTGTCGGCGGTATGATTCTTCAGCGATCGATATAAGGAATTGGCAGTCGTCAAAAACGAGCGATCTACGATCCGCGACTGAGCGAAACGATGGTTCCTATGACCTGGAATGATCAGGCAAAAGGACAACCTTCATGGGAGATGTGAGCGGGCGAGACGAACACGGATTAGACACAGGCTATGAGGGGACTGTCAGTCGGCTTTTTGACTTCGCCTGAGATTTTCTACCCTATGAGATATATCCAGACTGCGTTGTATCTTGCACAAGTCTCCGTATTCGTGGAAAAGCACATAATGCGTACAAGTTACAAGTAGTAATTTTCTACATAATTATTATCATATAAAAAAGCATAACATTCTGTAACATTTGTCTATCTTCTTCAATTTATTATATTTGGAGAAAGAGAGAGAGAGAGAGAGAGAGAGAGAGAGAGAAGAAGTGCAAATGTAATATTTGCAATTTGCAGAGTTTAGAAAAAATTAAATAATAAATTTAAAGTAATAAAATTACTTATGTGCAATAAAGTTATTAATAAATTTCATTTCGCAAAATAAAACACAATTAAAGAATGTGCTTTACTAAATTTATTTGTAAAATAACGTAATATAAACATCTGTTTACATGTGAATTTGCAAAAGCTGTTTCGTTTAATGTAGTAATTTATAATGTAGTAATATACTCAACTGTTTTTAAGTAGTGTGATTTTCTGATTTAGTTCTGGTTTTATATGACGGAAATGAAGGATATGTGTCAGTTGAAGATAGTCTAGATACAATCTAGCTTTTCTTTTATTATTATTAGGTCAGGACTTTTCAGAATGATTAAAAGAGAATTCTTTTCGCACGTGCTTTTCACAAGATTCATTCTGTTTCTCCCAGAGAAACTTGGAATTTTTCAAGCAAAATGCAAAACTGCTACAACTACTTTAATTTCGCTTCAATCTTTGCTTACTCTTGCTGAAAAAAATATTATATAAAAAACTTTTCATCTTTTTATAAACGGAACGGACCGCAAATTGAATGTCATGATTTGTTAAAAATTGCGGATTTCTTACGAATTTCTAGCTCGCATAAAATCGAATCTTATTCTCTCTACAGAGAAAAAACATCTAGCGAGTTTGTACATGACTAAACACAAAAATAGCTACAGAAAAACATGTTTTGTCACCCAGCGCTCGATGTTGACGGTTATTTTGAAATATATATGTATATATATACACGTGTGTGTGTGTGTGTGTGTTCTTAAATATTTTAGATGTATAAAAATTTGATCCAAAAGTACGAATTTAAGATGCAGTTGATAACGTTAATATTGCGTGTTAGACGATCAAATCCGAGAGATGAAATTTGTCGCGTCTCGAGTAATTTCGAAGAATGTACACGCGGACCGTAATATTTCCTGAGTAAGTCGAGACTAGTGTGTGCCTGCAATAACACATAACTGCGGATAAGAGCCTGGGAAGTAAGTTTTGCCACGTTCCGACTCTGCCTTTCCTTCTCTTTCTCTCTGTCTTTTTCGCGCGAAAGAACGAGGATATTTATCCTTTGTCCGTGCCTTTACCCCCGTGTCTTTGCTCTCAGTAAATGGATCGTTTTATTCAGAGAACATCCCGTCGGTCCTTCACCTTTAATTCACCTCTTGCGTTCTTTATCTTTTGCAATTGGCGCAATACTACCTCGCGACAATGCCTTTCGACATATTGACTAGAATACGTCTAGAAAGACGACGATGGCAACAAAGAAAAGATCTTTTTTTGCAACTTAAGCGTCGTCGTCACGTTTTACTGCGCGATGCTAACGGTCTCTCAAAATTATGTTTTAATTCATCGTACGTGACACATTCAGCTGCTTTGTGAGAGAATACGCGCTCCACGTATTCTCTCTAGCACTTTGCCGGAATTACTAATCGATACGTATTGTTTATACAGCAAATAAATCAGAAAAACATATCTATTATACATGTGTTATGTTCTCGCGAATTGCCTTAGTATATCATACCAAATATTATTGTCGCATTGTATTTAAAAGTTGCATATAATTTAATTACTTGAGTGTTTTTCAAATCGTAGCGCTTTGTTTTTAGAATTTGCACTATCTCACTAATATTTGCACTTTTAATTAAACGACGCGTCTAAATTTTTGGAGCGCTATTAGTTAGCCGCTTATAAATTTTTAAGCAGAAAGCGAATGGCAACCTGCAAAGCACCGGAAAAATTGGTTGTTTTTTTTTTTTTTTTTTCAACTCGACTGTGCTGTGCATTTTAATGGCAGAAAGTGCAATACAAACGTGCCATAATAATAAAGCACTCAGAGTCACTCGGTTAATATCATTGCCTGCATAAATGTTGCTTGCTTGCGCCATTAGCATCCTTTATCTCTGACAACTAAATTCCCCGGGACATTTATTGTCAGTGCTTACGGTTAACGCACTTATATATGAACAGCACGAGGTATCTTTTAAGCTAACACTAATTAAGCGTCGACACTCATCTTTATTAAGGCACTCTATAGAGATATTCTACTTACGTTTGCTACGCGCGTGCGTGCGTGTACTAACATATGATTTTCTGGTATTATTATGCGATTCATCGTTTTCGCGCTGCATTTAATCACCTTACTATTACTTTTAAGAAATGATTTATAACAGACGTACATACATTTACCTACGACTTTATGTCTTAATGTATAAAGTGATAATAATTATGTTTAATTATATACGCTTGCTGTTTTGTATTCTGATACAAATGCTTTATTATGCACTTGGAACATATTAGTTTGCACGGCCACTTAGTTTTATTATGAATGCCACTAGCACTACTAACTATGTGGAACAATTTGTATTTACTGCCTATTTATTTTTCAATATTGATTTTCCACGTTATTTTATGGTGCCTATTGTGAAAGACATTTTCGTGAAGAGTTTATCTTGTATCTTTAACGACCTTTACATCCCTTGTAGCTGCGAATTCATATTTTATGTATAATACTTTACGTGCCGAGTGAGAAAGATATAGATAAATAATCTAACTTAAATTACTTTGAAAATAATCAAACATTTAATAAATAAATAATTTTGAGTTAGCACCAAAATAAATACTTTTTTAAAAGAATATTTTGTTTATTTAAAGAAGTATACGTCAACGTATTACGTATGCTGTAAAATTATCAGCGCTGTCAATCGTTATAGAGCATTTTTCATGAAGGAGAGCTCGTGACACAAGATGCGCGTTACCGACACACGTTGCGAGAAACGTTACGTTACGACTTCTCTTCCGAAATTACGATACTGCAACACAATAAAATCCTTTTTTTGGGGGGGGGAGGGGGGCGTGTTGTACAATATACCTCTTCGTTTTGTGAGGATTTGAAAGTGATGGAGTCACGTGTCATTAGGTCTCGATGCTTAATGACATTGTTTTGGTGCAATCAGTCCAAATAAGACAGATACGCGAGGAAGAGATAGAATGAGAAAGGTGATATACAGTGTGTTCAACAAGAAAGTGACGCTCGTCATTCTTCAAGGAGCGACTGCAGCGACATCGTTCTGAATTTGTTTGAATTTT